>PVJI01003341.1:0-55288 GCA_004026765.1 Micronycteris hirsuta
TATAGGCTCAGTTTCTCTGGGGGATGGGAGTAGAATCTATTTAGGGATTTTGGTTTCTAATGGAAAAGAATGCCATGACCTAATGAAAAATTAAAATTTTCTGACAGATGATAAAATGATCACATCTTGTCATTCTTTTTTAAGTTCAAAGGAAATGACATTTGTGGTACATTTATTATGAAATAGTTTCCGCTGCGTCTAAAGTCATTTAATGAAGTTGTTCTCAGTGAAGCTCATTAAATATAAGGTGGGGCAAAAGTAGGTTTACAGTTGTGAGTACAAGAAACACAGTTTATTCTTGTATTGATATTATTATTCATTTATTGCATTATTTTCCATACAAACAACAGTAAGCCCACTTTTGGCACACCCTGCAGATGCTGCTTGTGAAAATCTGTGGAGTATGATTTAACAGTGTGACCTCACACACCCTTGCAGTGGCTAATTGAAGTGGTTGCCAGCAATCTGGAATGTTCTTGCTTATAATTCTTGATTCCACTTCTGTTCTTGTATTAGGTTGTTAGTCCTCAAACCGAAATGGAAGAATCTGGATGTTTTTAAATGCACATGCCCAGTCCCTAACCTCAAAGACTGTCATTTCATAGATTGGGATGGGGTTCAAAAATTACATTATTACCAGTACTCTAGCTATATGTAATGCAGATGTGATGCACAGACCACTCTTTCTAGAGAGATTCTGCCCTTGATGAAAGCTCTGTACAACAGTGAGTTTTTAGATTAGCTACCCTAATTGTTAAATCTTTCTTTATAAACCTAATTACAGAAACAGAAGATCTGTGGGAACTTGACTTTGCAGCATCACATGCTAGAACCTGTTCAGCGGATTCCCCGGTATGAGATGCTCCTTAAGGATTACCTGCGGAAGTTGCCCCCTGATTCTCCTGACTGGAATGATGCTAAAAGTAAATGCTTTCCCCATCTTTTCCATTATGCAGTAATTTGGTGGCCAAGCAGCCTATGATAACAAAGCAAGATAGTTCTCATAGCCACTTTAATAAAATATTGGTGACAGAAAAGGACCTCACTGGAAATTGTTATCAGCACCTCAGTTAGGCAAGCACTTTAGAGCAATGCAAACCACTTTTCTCACACTGGTTTCATGTTAATCGTTAACTCTGAAACATAAAACTATTGTCTTAGAGACATCTGGGCTAGCAGTACACACAGACCTTCTCACAGGAAGGATCTGCCATTCGGAATTACCAGTGCTGCTGGTTAACTACATAGGTCGATGCATACCAAGAAAGTTCAGATGGGATTATGGAAAAATCATCGAAGCAGAGTTGGCTTAGAAGAGAAAAAGAGGTTATTTAGTGTCAGTTAATGTTTTCCCTGGGAAAACTTTATTCTTATTCTGCTAGTTATCTTTTATTTTACAGGCTTGTCATTTATAGCTTTTAGATGATAAATGAAAGACTTTTTTTTAAGACTCAAGAGTTTTAATAATAATTTTACTTTCTCATGTACTCTTAAAAATCTATTAGCTATGAAGGTAAGAACAAAAGTTAAGAAATAGAAGTGGGTTAGTATTCAGTAAGTGCTAAAAATACTGATGTACACTCTTAAAGCATTGCCACTTCCCCTAATAACTTCTTGTCTTCTGCTCTAAGCGAACCTTGGTCAGAGATGAGGAACACAAAACACAGCTTTGGGTCTTGGAGCCTGGCTAGTGTTTCAAACACGGGCTGTCTCTGATTGGGTTTTCCCACCATCCAAGTGAGTCAGTGACCACAGGAACTCCTCTCTTCCCCTTTCTCTCCCTTCAGGTTAGAACTTTCCCGTCTTGATTTCTTCCACTTTTTATTGCACATCCACTGGCCACTCATCTGGCCTGAGTGCTTGGTGTTAGTGGGAGGACTCGTGGTTGGGTCAGCGGCAGGAACCCCCACTGCCGCTCCTCACACGGGCCGCTGCACAGGCTTCCCTGTCCTGTGAGTCCTGCAGAGAACACACAGAACTGCCCAGGTCAGCATAGTTCTCCAAAATGTAAGCCCAAGTCTTTGAATATAGAAGAAACTCAATTTTTATTTATACTTTGGAGAACTAGTTTCTTCTATATTCAAAGACTTTGACTTCCTCTAAAGTGCCAGTGTCAAAAATGACAAAGTTGGCACCATGGTAGTGTACTTTAATACTTTTTTATTTTCCATTGCTACTTACACTAAAATTCTAAGGAAATCATAGAGGGAGACCTAAAAGTAAGGAAAGAAACAGAAGTGCATTTTGTACAGCAGTGGAACAAGGAACAGAGAAAATCTGGTGCAGAGGTGATAAGGTAGCCGTAACAGCAGTAAGTCAACCAGCATTCATAAGATAGAAAAAATAAAGCAAGAGAACAGGGCTTGATTTAGGGTCGAGAGCCAGTGGGAGGCCTCAGCTTTCACAGCTTCACCAGCGGTCCCGGAGCCCCTACCTCGCTCATTCCAGGAGTTCCTGTTCCTGGGTCTGTCACCGACCCAGCAACAAATCCCTCCATCAGCATGGGTGTCGGAAGATTCTCTTTCACCGGCTGAGGCTAGAGCCGTGGCTGTCTTTTTCCCAAAGAAAGGTGGTTATGCTTAGTGGTTACATTGCTTATAAGAACGAATAAAATAATACCACTGACACGTTGTAGGAATTTGGGCCAGAAGTCTTAGGTTCAAACATGGCCCTTTAATACCCTAGTCATGTGACTGTATACAAGGCACATTGCTCTCCAGTTCTTTCATCTGACAAATGGAGCTAATATACTTTCCATTCAGGGTTGAATAAGAAGTAATTGACCTAATATTTGAAAGTTTCACTATGGATTAAATATACCTGTAAGCCTAATCATTGTATATGACTTTTTATGAGGGAATACCCTTCAAGTTCCAAGTATTGATCTACATACAAATGAACTTCTGAAAGTATGCAGTTTGTCAGTAGACACTGCCCCTGCGTTTACTGTGTATCTTTGGTCTCAGGTTTCTGCCCTTTTTTTTTCTCTTCCCAATTTCTTCTTATTGTAATGAGAAGTGTGTTATTCAGCTATCTAGTAGCACAGTAAGGACAACATGTATTTATTTTGTTTTCTTTTCCCCCATTTAGAATCACTTGAAATTATATCTACAGCGGCAAGCCATTCTAATAGTGCAATAAGAAAAATGGTAAGTATGTTTAGAGGAGACAGTAATCTTCTAGTTAGATAACTGTCAATAATATAGCCTAATATTGTATACAGGTTTGGATCAAAATGAATTGATACAAATAAACAAAAAAAAAATTGTTTGCAAACTATTTAGTTTTTTTCTGTAATAATCTTCTCTTCATCCAAGTTTTAATTTCCTCATAACTGACATTGTATGCCAGAATTTAGGCTCAGTTATGCTTCTGAGTTCATATTTTAGCCAAGGTTGAAGGTTGTTGTATCATTAAAGCCACCAAGGTGAAACCTCCTTATATTTGACCTTGTTGTGTTTTGTTTTAATTTCCTAGGAGAACCTAAAGAAACTCTTAGAGATTTATGAAATGTTGGGAGAAGAAGAAGACATTGTGAATCCTTCAAATGAACTAATAAAAGAGGGACAGATCCTTAAACTAGCTGCTCGGAACACCTCGGCACAAGAACGCTACCTTTTCTTAGTGAGTATTGCAGTGTGAGCAAGTCACATACGAATAACTTAGGGACACTGTTATGTATGTCCTGGCTGAGTAGGATGCCTTCTGTATGTCTAACCTGGTGTCGTCACCACTGTCAACATTCCACGAAGGGAATGAATGTCCCTAGTAACCGACACATGTTCTTTCAGGACACAAATATTTTTTTGAAGTATTTTTCTATGTATTTACCATACATAATTGACTTCAGTAACACATACTGAACACATAAAACAGTTTAACCTTTCCCCAAAGATGATAGCCATCAGTGTGCATACGGGCTATGACATGCTTTCTGGAATCCTCCTTTTCTTGTTGCTCTTTCCTTTCATGCTTACAGGCTTAAAGGTACTATTTCCTGGGTGTTAATTGGGTCAACATACTATTCCTTAACAACAGTTCTCTTCCTAATCATCTCTAACCACTACTTCTAATCATTTTAGTATGAAGTATAGAAGCAACGTTGGAAAACTTGTGCTTAAAATACCAATGTGTAAAGCACATCAGTTTGCTACATAGTTCCTTTTCACTGCAGTCAGTCCCTGTCCCTTCCTTCACTTCCTGGAAATGACAGTCTGAGGTTTATCTCAAATGCAAGAGCTCTTCCTGGGGTATCCAGGCTATTTATTTTTAGTCACTGATAATTCCAGCCTCTTTTCTTATCCAATGGTATAATGAAAGTCATACTAATAACTAACATTGAGTAACAATAAGCCAACATTGAGTAATAGCTCAGTAAATGTTAGCCATTATTAGGATTATTGATTACAGGCAAAGAAACAGAGAAACATGGGAAAAGAGGCTGCCCGGTGACCGGCGCGCGATTACAGCCTCAGGTGCTGCTCACGTCTGACTTCACTGCTGCAGAGCAGCCACCTCACCGCTCTAGCGTGAGCTGTCGCTGGGGGCTAGGAGTTTCTGTCGTGTGGTCACAGCCTTCCTTGAAAGGAGGATTTGTAGAAACTAATTGTCACGCAGAGGAGTGTTCTCATTTTTGAAAAAGAACATATGGTCACCATATGACCCAGCACTTCTACTCCAAGTTAGTATAACTCAAGAAAATTGGAAACATATATCTACTCAAGAGTTGTAGGTGAATGTTCATAACAAAATGATTTGTGCTAAGCCAAAAAGTGGAAACAACCTAAATGTTCATCAGTTTATGAATGGGTAAACAAGTTGTGGTATACCCATGCAGGGGAATATGATATGCCAATAAAAAGGAATAAACTACACTCCCTGCCCGGGTGGCTCAGGTGGTTGGAGTGTTGTCTCTTACACCGAAATTGTTGTAGGTTCGATCCCCAGTCAAGGGCACATACCTAAGGTTGCAGTTGCAGTCCTCGATTGGGGCGTGTACAGGAGGTAACCAATTGATGTCTCTTTCTCTCTCTCTCTAATCAATAAGCATATCCTTGGGTGAGGTGGTTGAGGTGTGTGGGCTCTGGACAGGTAGGTTTCATATGAAAGGTATGCTTGCAGGTGAGTCATTTACTGTCTCTGGGAATTGAGTGACCCTGAAAGGGGCTGTCCATCTAGTATCAGCAAGATCCCCCAAAAGTCAAAACATCAAGAACACAGATTAAAAAGACATATAGCCCTGGCTGGTGTGGCTCAGTGGATTGAGTGCTGGCCTGCAAACTAAACAGTCACTGGTTCAATTCCCAGTCAGGGCACATGCCTTGATTGCAGACCAGGTCCCCAGTAGGGGGCGCTTGAGAGGCAACCACACATTGATGTTTCTCTTCCCTTTCTCCCTCCTTTTCCCCCTCTCTAAAAATAAATAAAATCTTAAAAAAAAAAAAAAAGACATACATAATACACTATTCGGGGGAAATGCCTGGAAGTCCATGTTTTCCCTTTGTTGTTACCCTGCCTTTAGGTGCTTACATCATTTTCTGCCCCCTTTCACATTTGTGTTATAGTTTCTACAGTTGAACTTTTAACCAATTGTGTGAGTTTAATTTCCACATTGGAGAATCGTTCTGGAAGTAGTTTTAGGTTGCATACCTTGATGCAGACCCAAATGAAACAGCAAGTAGGAGGACAGGTGTCAAGAGCCTTGGGGAAACACAGCAGCAGTAACTTGGGGGCACAGACTCATCTTGTTCCAGGTATTAGAAGCTCTCAAACCTCTCATGATGCCATTGCCTGTGGGAGAATAAAGTCATAGAGCAGGGATTTTAGGAAAGCCACGTTGATCTTTGGCAGACCATCTCAGAAGCGTTTCCTGTAGTGTTTACTCTGTTAACCAGCCCCTCCAATACAGTGCGCGTCTCAGACTCTCTCCTCCGGCCTGCCCACTGTTATTCCCGTAGAGCATCTTGGTGTTTTCATCTGCAGAAACTTCGGAAGTACCATTTTTATTTTCCTTTCTCTCTAGAAAGAACGTGAGTGCTAATTTTCTGTTTCCTACTCTGGGAATGTTACATTTGTCTGAAAAGCCAAATTTAGAATCTGATTTTGACTTTCAAATCTTCATGTGCTTGCAAATTTGTTTGCCTCCACACAATTTTTTAAAAATATGTCAGTGGCAGGGTATTCTGTTAAGTGAATAACCATACTGGACATCCGAATGTTAGAAAAACCCCAACACATTATCCTATAGAATGGCCCAAAGATGTTTTATTCTTGGCCCTTTGGAGTTCTATTTCTAACTTCCTTGTAGCTTGACAGATTTAGAATTTTTTTCCTTTGAATATAGACCTGGCTCAGGCAATTTCTCCAAGAGTGTACTTTTACCTTCTAAAACAAACTTTAGTGAGACATCAAATTGAATTATTTCATTCAAATAAATTTATTTTAAGAAACTTCAAATCAGTAATGGAGGAACACTAGAGATCAAGAATGGGGCACTTCCCTGCACTTTGAAGGAAACTAAGACTTGCTTCTAGGTTTTGGCACAGCCGGGCGCTTTCAGAGCTTGTCTGCCAGCCCGAGGTTGCTTTGTCAGTATCTCCCTCAGAGCTCCGGGCATGGAATACAATGGAACCTCCTACACTGAAAAGGAAAGTTGGTCTACTAGGAGTTACATTTGCTCTAACTTCCTTTTTTAGTACCAGAGGAAACCCAGCGAGGTGACAGTGGCTTTTGCCACAAGAACAAGGTTCATAGAGGGAGCAGGACTAACGACCTAATTCCTTTATGTACACGCCATCTACTTCTGCATATGCAATATTTTATATCCTTCAAGAGCTCTCAGAAGAAGAAAAGGGGTATTTATTGACTAGTATTAGATTTTGACCTATACATTAACAGGTGAATATATAGTTAATGACAGTTTGGAATGCGAAGTTCCACTTAGGAAGAAGATAATAGGGGAAATGTAACCCTGAAAGTAGGAAAGGGAAAGAGAAATGTATCATTTATTAGAACATTGTCTGTCTTCTTGTATGAGCGTAACTACAAAAAGTAAGTGCTGCCCTAGCCGGTGTGGCTCAGTTGGAGCATCGCCCCTTAACCAGAAGTTTACCGGTTTGATTCCTGGTTCAGGCATATGCCTAGGTTGTGTGTTCGATCCCTGGTCCGGGAGCATACAAAAGGCAACCAATGTATGTTTCTCTGTTACATTGGTCTTTCTCTCTCTCCCCATACCCTTCCTTCCCTCTCTAAAAGCAATGAGAAAATGTCCTTGGGTGAGGATTAAAAAAAAGAAAAAACACATGCTAAGAACTTCCATATTCACTTGTGTTTCCATAAAATAACAAGACTTTGCTGAACTTTATAAAGTGAACTTGAGTACAAATATCAGATAACTCAGAAATTTGATGCCAAGACATCTCATTTGTCACTCAGTTTGCAGGAAAAATTGGTGGTGGTTGTGATCTTTAGAGCGTGAGTCCTGTCCCCTTTGGTGGTAGCTCGGCAACCGGTCTTGCACCATTCACAGCCTTGACCGAATCCCCGCCCAAGAAGGCTTGGTAGATGCGAGAAAGCAGTGTTAGCATGAGCAGGTAGCAGCAGGCTGTTGCCTTAATCAAGCTGGGATGGCACTGAGAACCTTTCAGTGCACTTTCAAGTCTCTGAATCCTAGCTACTACAACTCTGAGGCTCTGGTTGCCATAGTTCGAATATAGCGACATGGTAAAGGCATAGGTTGTTAGTGTTTGCTTCTAGGAAGGTAAATGTGAAATATGTTGTTGAGAATATCTGATAAAATGTACTTGTGGAAATGAAATTTCTGACACTGGTTACAGGAAGTTGCAAAATAAGGTATGAGGAACAACTAGCGAGAAATCTGCTTTCAGAATGAGTACAGTACACGATATCATGAAAATAAGCTGAAATGTCTTTAAATATCCATCACCATTTCTTGTCTGTATGGCCATGTGGAGCCAAGCAGAGGACCTGGCAGAACAAGACATTTTTCCTCATTTAATTCCGTCAACAACCTGTAACTGTTACAGACAATGATCCCGAGCCATGCGAGGTTACATCGTGAATGGGGGCTAAGTCCCCAGTTGCTCTGGTCTTTGAAAAATATATGTGACGCTAGAAACAATAAATATGAAGGAGGAATGTAGGTATGGGCCTTCTTTAGGAGTCTGCCTATGAATTAACCCAAATATTTAGACCCTTTCATCCGTTTTGCATGCTTTATTACATTCAAAGGGAGTTAAATGCCCTCCCAAAATCATTGCTCGGGCCTGATAAGCAGGAGCTGCTCATTGTTACCTACAAATGAGGCATTACACAAAATTTGACTCAGGTTCAAAATAAAATTTTTCAATTTAAAAGTAAACCTTATAAAGCTCTAGCTAGGTGGCTAAGTTGTTTGGAGCATTGTCCTTAATGTGCCAAGGTTGTGGGTTCAATTCCCGGTCAGGGCACCAACAAGGATCAACCAAGGAATACATATAGTAAGTGCGGCAACAATTCAGTGTTTCTCTCTTCTTTTCTCTCTCCCACTAAAACCAATAAATAAATTTTTTAAAGGAGATCTTGTAAAGACTATCTTTAAAGACATTTTACTAAAATAGATGATTTTTCTGTTCATTTATATAGGCCGAATCCTTAAGCATGATATGGGTCAATATAAAACAGTGACTTAATTTTTTAGAGTTAATATGCTGACCCCACATGTTCGAATAAAATTTAAACTAATAATTTTGGCTACATGTTAGTTTAACATTAAACACACTGATAAAAATGATTGCTAAACATTACCCTTTCCCTCTGGCAGCTGTGACAGAGTTGCTGTCTCTAAGACACAATGATGAGAAATTTTATTAAGTACTTCAGTTTTATGGGTTGAGAATTTCAGTTGCTGGTACATGGAAGGTTTTTAATAAATTACTGCTGAATTTAATTGAATTAATTTCTTTGATAGTACAAAATGAGGATTGGTTTATTTAAATATCAATAAAATATTTATGAACCAACAAAGAGAAGTATATGCTATGAATTTTAAAATATGACAATTTTGGTACAAGCATAAGATCTCAATATAGTGCTTAAATGATTTTGCTCATGTAGAAAGTATGATACTCCTTGGGAAGTCCTTGGAAGACTGTGTAAGCCTCCTTTCAGTATGGGTCGCTTTCTTCTTGGTTTTCCTGTCTATTACTGACATGTGTTCTACCCCCTTGCAGTTCAACAACATGTTGCTGTACTGTGTGCCAAGATTCAGCTTGGTGGGCTCTAAATTCACAGTGCGAACCAGGGTTGGCATAGACGGAATGCAAATTGTAGAGACTCACAATGAGGAATACCCGCACACTTTCCAGGTATCTGGGAAAGAGAGGACACTGGAATTGCAAGCCAGGTAAGAGAACCATTTCTATCACACAGTTTTCATAAGCAGCAGAATCACTTGTAGAATAGAATAATTCTGAGGATCTTTGGCAAGTGAATGCTACAGACCTCCACAACTCTGCTTGGGTATAAGTGGAGAGATGGAAGCTCTTAAAAAGCAGGAATGATGTCCTCCCTTTTGATTCCTTTACGGTGCCTAGGATAGTTGGTTTCAGAAGTAAACATTAAGTAAACTATATTTACTCTTTAGATATACAAGGTGCTCAGAGAATGAAGTTGCATATAAGCCAAGTTTTGAGTCTTTGTAGGAAAAGTTTCTCTCTAACCCTTTTTCCCTCCATCCTTCCTTTGGTCCACAAATGTGCATTGATGCTTATCATTCTATGCCGAATGATGACGTTAAATGCTCAGTCCTTCAGAGGCTCTGCATTCATGGGACTTAATGACACTTTGATGGGGAGAATGTTCAGAGGAGGCAGGGTGGAAAAGGTGATGACCCTCTTGCCACTATTGGAAGATACATCCGGGAGGCCATTTGGGCCTCTACCAGCCAGGACTTCTTATATGCTTCACTGAGCGGGAGAGAAAGGGCTGGAGTTCCAGCACGCACCCCCCTCACATAACCATGTCTGGAAAGAAAAAAACATGACCGCCACTGCAGCGGGTCAGAGCTACCTCTTGCGTGAACTGCTGCAGGACAGACTGCGGTCAGGCTTTGAAATATCTGCTTTAGTAAGACTGTCATCCATTTATCCTATAAAGGCCTGGCACGGTGGGATACTCCAGAAAGTCACAGATCAGAGTGTTATGTGCCAATCCCAAACCTTGGTTCTGATACCCTAGAATCCATGGAGAGTCAGAGAGCCTTTCTGTTCCTTTGCGCCAATAGTTTGTGGTTCTGGCTGCTCAGGTGAATTCATCCTGGATATTTGCACTTAGAAATTGCATAAGACTTTCAGGCTCTCAAAAGAGTATTAATCATTTTAGCAGGAATTTGTGCCCTGGAAGTCAGGAACTAGTGAAATCACAGTTGTGAGAAATGTAGCAGGCTGCAGGGGGACTGAGCTAAGGATTCTGGCGTCTCAAGCCCGAGTTAAAATGCTGGAGGGCTTGGCTTTGAATGTCACAGTTTTTCTACCTTATTATGGTGGGGTTTGGGGCCCGGTCATCAAACCCAAGAGAAATGTATTTTGTTGACTCACTGAGTGATTGGACCTGGCAACAAGGAAGACTACGCTAATAGTTCTTGTCATTAGAGGTCTTTTTTTTTTTTTTACCTTTTTTTATTCTTATTTATTCTGTACAGTTGTCCCAGTTTTTCTCCCTTTGCTCTCCTCCACCCAGCCCACCCCCTCTCCTGTAGTCCATCCCCACACAGTTGTCCATGTCCGAGGAAATTCCATAGTGTTTCCACAGTGGCTGCACCAGTCTGCATTCCCACCAACAGTATACTAGGGTTCCCCTTCCTCCACATCCTTGCCAGCACTTGTTTGTTGATTTTGATGATAGCCATTCTGACAGGTGTGAGGTGCTATCTCATTGTGGTTTTAATGTGCATCTCTCTGATGGCTAGTGATGCTGAGCATTTTTTCATATGTCTCTGGGCCCTCTGTATGTCTGACACTTGGAGAAGTGTCTATTCAGGTCCTTTGCTCACTTTTTAACTGGGTTGATTGTCTCCCTGGAGTGGAGTCATGTGAGTTCTTGTATTTTTTTTTTTAAGATTTATTTATTTATTTTCAGAGAGAGGAGAAGGGAGGGAGAAAGTGTAATGTATGGTTGCCTCTCATATGGCCCTCATTGGGGACCTGGCCCGCAACCCAGGCATGTGCCCCAACTGGGAATTGAACTGGGACCCTCTGGTTCCCAGCCCGTGCTTAATCCACTGAGCTACACCAGCTGGGCTGAGTTCATATATATTTTGGAAATGAAACCCTTGTCCAATATATCATTGGCAGATATGTTCTCCCACATGGTTCCCTTTCCATTTTGGTCATGGTTTCTTCAGCCATGCAGGAGCTTTTTAATTTGATGTAGTCCCATTTGTTTATTTTTCCTTTAGTTCCTTTGCCCTAGGAGATATATTGCAGAAACATTGCTACATGGAATATCTGAAATTTGTTGTTGTTGTTGTTGCTCTGGTAATGGGATTTTTTTTCTTAGCTTCCCTTTCTGGTAATTCCTGGTTGGTGTACAAAAATGCCATCAATTCTGAATATTGACTTTGTATCTCACTACTTTGCTGAAATCACCTATTAGGTTGGGTAGTTTTTTGGTGGAGTCTGTAGGGTTTTCTATGTACACTATCACATGGTCTGCAAATAATGATAGTTTTACTTCCTCCTTTACATTTTGGATGCCTTTTATTTCTTCTTTTAGTCTGGTTACTGTGGCTGGGACATCCAGTACTATGTTGAATAAGAGTGATGAAAGCGAACACTCTCATCTTGTTCCTGATCTTCAAGGAAATGCTTTTATTTTCTGCCCATTGAGTATGATGTTGGCAATAGGTTTCTCATATATGGCCTTGATTGTATTGAGCTGTGCTCTCTACAACTTTGCTAAATGTTTTTATCATAAACAGGTGCTGGATTTTATCAAATGCTTTTACAGGATCTATTGATATGATCATGTGATTTTTGTCTTTCATTTCATTTATGTAATGTTATCACATTTATTGATTGGCAAATATTGTATCATCCTTGCTTCCCTGGAATAATCTCATGTGATCATGGTATAAGATTTTTTAATGCATTGTTGGGTCCAGTTTGCTAGTATTTTGTTGAGCATTTTAGCATCTATGTTCATCAGAAATATTGGCCTTAACTTTCTTTCATTGTTGTGTCATTTCCTGGTTTTGGGATTAGGATAATACTGGCCTCATAAGAGAGTTTGGGAGCCTTCCCTCTACTTGAATTTTTTGGAATAGGTTGAGATGGATAGGTGTTAATTGTTCTTTGAATATTTGGTAAAATTCACCTGTGAAGCCATCTGGTCCAGGGCTTTTGTGTGCCAGTAGTTTTTTGATAGTAATCAAAAAAGCAGTGCTTTGATTTTCCTGGTTGTTATTGGTCTATTCAGGTTTTCTGCTTCCTCGTGATTGAATTTTGGAAGATTGTATGTTTCTAGAAATTTATCCATTTCACCCACATTGCCCGATTTCTTGGCATATAGTTGTTTATAGCAATTTCTTTTTTATTTTCGGATTTATTTATTTATTTATTTATTTTTAGAGGGGCGAAGGGAAGGAGAATGAGAGGGAGAGAAACATTGATGTGCCAGAGAAACATCTCAATCAGTAGCCTCTCACATGACCCCAACTGGGGACCTGGCCCACAACCCAGGCATCTACCCTGACCGGGAACTGAACCAGCAACCTTTCAGTTCACAGGCTGGTACTCAATTCACTGAGCCAAACCAGCTGGGACATTTCTTAGCATCCTTTGTATTTGTGGTATCAGTTGTTACTTCTCCTCTTTCATTTCTGATTTTATTTATTTGGGTGCTCTCTCTTTTTTTCTTGGGGAAGTCTGGTTAACAGTTTGTCAATTCTTTTGATCTTCTCAAAGAATCAGCTCCTGGATTCACTGATCTTTTGAATTGTTATTTTAGTCTCTGTCACTTAATTCTGCTCTGATCTTGATTAGTTCCTTCCTTCTGTTTGCTCTGGGCTTTGTTTGTTGTTGCCCATCTAGTCCTTTTAGATGTAGGGTTAGGTGGTTTATTTGAGATTTTTCTATGATCGTTAGAAAAGTCTCCATTGCAGAAGAATGAAGGTGCTGCTGACTCTGAAATACCAGCATGCTTTCAAATCTATACACCTGAGAGGTGTGTCTGAAGGGCAGAAGATTCTCAAGATTTCTTGGGTTGCCCAAGAGGGGACTCCAGCACCCCCCATATCAGGTTGGGCTATTTTTTCTTTAGGACGGGGCTGATTCATGAAGAATTTTCTGAAGAACAAGTAGTCATTACTTTGTAGAGTTCCAATAGGCAATATTGGGTATATTCCAATTAATATGGAAACATACTAATTTTCCTTAAAATTTTTTTTCCCTGATATCATTGCTCTAGTTATATATATATGATAATATGGTAAACTGAAGATCGAAATTAAGTGATGACTCCCTCAGCCCAGCCCGCCTTCGGGTCAACAGAGGGCCCAAAGGGATATCAATGCTGGCAGCCAGGCGTCCCACGGTTTAGCTACTGGACCCTTCTCTGGCACAGCCCATGTCACTAAGTCTCCCACAGAGGCTCAGGGCACAACCTCGATGTCCCTACAGGGAACACAGGTGCAAGGGTGGTAGAGGGGGGCAAGGGGCGGGGCCCTCAGTGGGAGCTTGAGGGTTAGGGGGGGTGGGTCCCCAGCTGCCTGCTCACCCAGGGATTCATTCACGTGGTGAGGGGCCAGCGCACTCATGGCTGCCATAGGGCCCTCCAGGCTGGGTCCCAGTGGGAGCTGTGGACAGTCCGCAGGGTGGGACTGGAGTGTACAATGACTCTCAAGAGTGGAGACATTCAGAATATCAGAGTGTTAGTGAGATAACATGGAAAGCAAAATTTGGTATGTATTTAGAGATCAAGATAATTCACTTCTGAGGCCTCCTGAGAAAAAAGAGTTCTGCTTTTCTTGCTGAACGAGTCAGCCTCAAGACTGACCTCTTATACTCTGTGCACTCTTCCATGTTCAAAAGAAAATAAAACCCTGGCTGGTGTGGCTCAGTGGATTGAGAGCTGGACTGTGAAGCAAAAGGTTGCTGGTTCAATTCCCAGTCAGGGCACATGCCTGGGTTATAGGCCAGGTCCCCAGTAGGGGGCGCACGAGAGGCAACCACACATTAATGTTTCTCTCCCTCTCTCCCTTCCCCTCTCTAAAAATAAATAAAATATTTTTAAAAAGAATACAAAGTATTCCTGTTTCTATAGTTTTTATTCAGTGGCTTTTGATTGTGACAAGGATATGAAAATATAGTAATAAGTAAATTCAACAAAAGAGTAAGTTGAAAACATTAAAGACTTCAAGTTTCTTTGACTTTGGAAGAGCAGTTAGCCTCAATTATGCTTTCAGGGCAGTAGAGCCGATTTTGTGAAGGCAGGGCACAGCAACAGGGAGAAATCTTTTTTGAGGGGAGAGATGGAAGCCCCGCCCCCCTGCCCCAAGGATCTGCAGGTGAATGATAAGCAGAATCTTTCATCTGACAGGCACAGATTCCAGCAGCATTCCTGGTTCATTGCGGTGCTCAGCACTAAACGCACTGGGAAGATGGACAGTGTCACTGGAGTGAACCTCCTGCCAGACTAATACATATGTGATCCTGTGGGACCAAGGCATGTGACACGCAACCTGGAACTCAAACTTCACCATGGCCTACCAAACACATGCAGACAGAGTCTGCTCTTTGGCAGCTTTTAAAATCCCTTAATTTTGAGAGCTTACTCCACAGTCTGCTATAGGGGATTTTTCTCATACAGTATATAGACCAGCTATATAAGCTACATGTAAGGGAGATGAAGTAAAGAAAATCTGCCTCCACAGGCAAACAGGGGACTTGACTATAATCAAGGAAATTTTTTTTCCAACAGAAAATTATTAAATACTGGGGTCTATTAATCTGTGAAACTTCCTACAGACATTTAAAACTTTTGTTTTGTGCTCTGGCTGGTGTGGCTCAGTGTATTGAGTGCTGGCCTGTGAAACAAAAGGTCACTGGTTCGATTCCCAGTCAGGTCTCATACCCGGGTTGCGGGCCAGGTCTCCAGTAGGTGGCACTCAAGAGGCAACCACACCTTGATGTTCCTCTCTTTCTCCCTTCCCCTCCATCTAAAAATAAATAAATAAAATATGTTTAAAAAACTTTTCTTTTGTCTAATCAGTTAGGTATGGCATTGCATGAAGCCTTCTAGCAAGATAAAATTAATTTGTTTATCAAAGGAAATGTTAAAATAGCTCTGCAAAGTCTCAGATATTTTATGTTCTCAAGACTAATTATAATCTTTATTAAGGTGGGCTGTGACTAATAGCCTTTAAAAGCCTCATCTGTTTTTACGAAGGTGAATTTGCAGACTAAGTTGCATGTATATCAAGTATAATGTTAGATCTACAGAGTTGCTTAATGTCTATGAATGGATGATGGTTGTTAAATTTAAAGTCAGGGTAGTATATTATAAAAGCTAAACTTCTATCTCCCCATCAAAAATTTTGTGCACTATTGTAACTGGATGGTCTAAAACTCTGTTCAAGAATTTATTTGTTCAATTGCCAGAGTTTCTGTTTAATTTTGATTGTAACTTCTTGGACATCCCTGAATTTTCCATTAAGTTGTAACAACATTAAAACACAGTTTTTCAGGAACAACTACAAAGGACACATGGACAAAACCAAGGGCGGGGGCGGGGGGTGGAAGCAGGGGAGGGAGGTAAGGATGGCTGGGGTGGGAGGGAGTAGTGGGGGGTAAATGCAGACAACTGTACTTGAACAACAATAAAATAATTAAAAATAATAATAATAAAACATAGTTTTAGTCACCAGGTGTAACTAATGGTCTCTGCATTCAGTTTAATTTTGTTTTGTTTTAGTTCTGAACAAGACAAAGAAGAGTGGATCAAGGTAAAACTTATTTCTATTTTTCTGGTTTTTGGTCACCTCTGTGTACACAAATGTGCAGATGTTATGTCGTGCGCATGTAGTTATCGGGTCAAGGTCATTTAATTGTTAAGGTGATTCCCATCATGGATATTTCTTTAATAAAGTTTTTTCATTAATATGCATGCGATACTTTAATGTGTGCTTTGAATTTTACTTACATTTTAGGCCCTTCAAAAGACTATCGATGCTTTCCATCAGAGACATGAAACTTTCAGAAATGCGATTGCAAAGGATAATGACACTCAGTCAGAGGTTTCTGTAAGTTGAATTAAATTCTTAACTTTAAGCTCTTTGCTATTTGCATTTAAAAAAGGATCTCTTGCCTGGCTGGTGTAGCTCAGTGGATTGAGTGTGGGCTGCAAACCAGGGAGTCGCTAATTCGATTCCCAGTCAGGGCACAAGCCTGGGTTGCAGGCCAGGTCCCCGGTGAGGGCCATGTGAGAGGCAACCATACATTGCTGTTTCTCTCCCTCTCTTTCTCCTTCCCTTCCTCTCTCTCTAAAAATAAATAAATAAAATCTTAAAAAAAAAAAAAAGGATCTCTCTAGTCATTTTGTTTGCCATCCTCTTTCCTTCTCAATGCCCAAACTGGGTAATCTCATCCCTTCTTAGATGAATATAATAGTGAGTATCTTTTTTATACTGCTTAAACTTCTTTGAACTTGTTACTTTGCTCAGCCAGAACATGGTGTGAGCCATGTTGTTAAGTGCTTTTTAGGAAGAAGGAAGGAAGGCAGGAAGGGAGGGAGGGAGAAAGAAAGGAAGGGGCAGTTTTTTCTGTTAAAATTGAACCTCTTTTTCCTTTTCAGACTGCTGAGCTAGGGAAAAGAGCCCCCAGATGGATCCGAGATAATGAAGTAACGATGTGTATGAAATGCAAAGAGTCTTTCAATGCGCTGACAAGGAGAAGGCACCATTGTAGAGCATGTGGACATGTAAGTGAGGTTTCTTGGTCCTTAAGACTGCCAGCAACTCTTATAGATATTGTGAAGTCATCAAGTCGGAAAAGGCCCCCAAACTCATTCAGTAAAGCACTTCACTGGCAAACTTATTTTAGTGACAAGTATGTACTAGGCACTGTGCTGGGGCCTGGAGGGAGAACACGGTGGATACCAGCTTCATGTAGCTGACATTCTAATGGAGAAGATAGACCAAAGCCAGGTAAATGGACAGATAAGCATTTCAAATTACTATAAATGCAACAAGGAGGCAATCAAGCAGTTTAAAACGGAGAATCATGGTAAGGAACCACTTTCAGTTAGAAAACTGAAGACCTATCTGAGGGGTCGATATTTCAGCAGATGCCTAAACGGGGAGAAGGAGCCAACCCGAGAAGGGAGGTGGGGAGTGCGTTCAGGCGGTGAGAGGCTGTGTGACCAAAGCCCCGAGGTAGATGAGAGCTTGGTCTTTTCTTGAGGCTGCCCAAAGGTCATGTGCAGTGAGGTGAAGTGTAGCAGAAGAAATAAGTAGAGAAATAGTAACCAAAGCAGTGGATAGCTTTGAGAAAATAGAACTTGTTAGCATAAGCTGAAGTTCAGGTTTTTGGTGAAGAGAGGGAACCCTCCTTCCGGTGTAACAGAAAGGAAAAAAGAGGGTGGCTGCAGCTGTGGGCGTGTGTGCTCTGGTGGTGGGGAAGCAGGGGAGGTAGGGCCGGGGACAGGTGTATGTCCACAGAGGTGTGAGAAAATGTCATCAGCTGACAGTGCAGGGGAAGGAAGAAAGGTGGGGAAGGTTTGAGAAGGAGGACTAAGTATCAAATAGTTGTCTCTGGGCAGGGAAAAACGAGCCTGTCAGAGGGACAAAGACGCACTGCCCAGTGCCCGTAGAGGTTTATGGATACGAATGTAAAAGGGTAACTAGTCCATTTAATGGCAGTGATATTTCTCTAACAGAATACAGCGACTGAAGCCAGAGAAGGCACATAACAGGTTTTCAGCAATTGAGTTGCTTCATACGGAAAGAATGATGAGGGACAAAGCGTGAAGTGAAGCTGGAGAGAGGTAGCAGCAGGTTTTGGAGGGCCTTGTAAACCCAGTTGAAGATTATATACTTTCTTCTAAGAAACAACAAATAAACAGAGAAGGGAATGCATTGCAGTGTAATGATGTAGTATGTTATTAGTGTGCTTCAGTGCAACAATATATTTTTTTTAAGACTTTATTTATTTTTGGAGAGAGGGGAAGGGAGGGAGAAAGCGAGGGAAAGAAACATCAATGTGAGAGAGAGACATTGATTGGTTGCCTCTCGCATACTCCCAGCTGGGGACTTAGTCTGCAACCCAGGCATGTGCCCTGACCGAGAATCAAACCTGTGGCCTTTCAATTTGCTGGATGATGCCCAATCCACTGAAGCCACCCTGTCAGGGCAACAGTTCTTACTGATAGTTTTTTTTAGTTTATTGTCACGCTATAAATTTATTCTTCCTCTTTTCCTAAGTTGTGACTCAGCAAGACAGGTTTGTAGTCAAATTTAAATTGATAGCAAACATCTTTCCCCCCCCAAGGTAAGACTTTTTAAAATCTATCATTGAATTTACTCAAGGTGATTCTAGGTACTGACGTACTTGGTTCAACAAACAAAAATGTGTTTGAATGTAGGTCATCAAAATACTATGATGTGATTTAAAAATAAGACATTAGTTAATTGGGATTTACAGATATAGAATGTCTTATTCTAAATCCTAGTAATTGTAATTATGAGAAAACAGTGAATATTTATTATGAAACTTTATACACTGTGAACCTAAATCAAAAGTTTTACTAATATTTACATAAATAAAGTTCGTTCACTGTGAACTGGGAAAATATTTGCTTCCAGAAGCAACAAGGTAATTTTTTCAAGTAGAATTTTTTTTTTTTAATAAAAATTACCCTATAGTAATTAGGAAAAAATATCATTCACTAAGAAATAATGTGTGTTTTCATTATGGTCATTCACTGCTTGGCATTCTATAAATGCTTCTTGTGTGCCGGTGAGCAGAATACCCAAGGGCAGTCTCAGAGCTTACAGCCCGGTCAGGCAATACACATGACTCACATAATCCCACAAGTGTATGACTGTAGCTTGTAATCGGTACATGAAAAAGAAAGAGGACAGGGAACTTCAGTAGCACAGTAACAAGAGCCATGCTCTATTCTGGAAGTTGGAGGAGTCTTCCTTAAAGAAGTGACATTTTGACTCAGCATCTGAAGGATGAATAGAAGTTGACTCATAGAGCAGAGCTGAGGAGGGAGGGAGCACAGCACTTCGGGGGCTGCAGAAGCCAGTGCCACCAAAGAAACAGAGTAAGATGGGCAGATCATGCAGGATGTGTGGGTCACGGTTAAGAATGTGTTCATTATCCAACAGCAAAGGGAAGATACAGGGTTTTAAATAGAGGAGAAACATATCAGATTATGGTTTTTAAGAGATTATCTAGTGGTGTTTGGAAAATAGCTCAGAGGGATGTAGGAGTAGAGGCCCAGAGGCCGCCATCAGATTGCTACAAGGAGGTTATAGTCATCCAAACTAGGACACTGATAACTCGAACTTGTGTGATTACAAAGAAGATGCAGAAAAATGGACAGATTGAAAAACTGTCTAGGAGGTAAAAACCAGCTGGACTTTGTTATATGATGACGCTATGGGCTGTGGAGCGGAGTCAGGAGTGATCCTGGGTTTACGACCTGCCGTGGCTGGTTAGCTGGCTGTGGTCCTGCTATCGGGAGCACGAGGAGTGGGGACAGATGGGGAAGGGGGGACAGAGAGGGAGAGCGCTGAGGGTAGGGGAAGCCACGAGTTCATTTTGGGAAGATATCGATGAGACCTCCAGAGGTGGGAAGAGGAAAGGTCTGGATTAGGCCTTTGAAGATCTCCTGCCTGTAGCGGTCAGAAAGAAAAGGGTGGACAAGCGTAACCCACCTCAGACAGCATTGTAACACTATGGCAAATAGTCCTCGTGTTCATGGGGATATTCTTAGTGTCGTAAAAATTTGCCTTTTATGTACAACTCTTTCTCTTTTATGATCATTATGAATGTTTATGGCTTAAATCATATTATTCTTCCAATGTGATTATTCACTCTTCCTTACCTTTTCTCCTTTGAGGTGGTTTGCTGGAAGTGTTCTGATTACAAAGCTCAACTGGAGTATGATGGCGGTAAATTGAGCAAAGTTTGTAAAGACTGTTACCAAATAATAAGTGGATTCACAGACAATGAAGAAAAGAAAAGAAAAGGAATTTTAGAGGTATGAAATAGTAAATGTTGGATGCCTTTTAAATTTTTATCTGAGAAACATAGATGTCTTTCAACTCTGAAAAATAAAAGTAACACATTTGTTATTTCTCTTAGTATTTAACAATTTGGAAAATGATGAGCAAGTCATACTTTTGTTCTATATTGCTGAATTTTGAGATCATGTTAAGTTTTAAAGAAAGAAGAGGGGCAGTGTTCTGCATTTGAGAGTGAATATATTGATTTAGTTAAAGTAGCTATCATTAAATATTATAGTATTAATTGTTATCTTTTCTAATGCCCAAATTACTATTATGTATTTTTAATAGGAAAGTTTTTCTCTCAGTTTCATCATACTAGCTTTGAAAAACCACTGCATGAAATTATTAAAATTCAGATTAAAGCATTACTTTATTACCTGAAGACTCTTTCAACTCATGGCAGGAGAAGCATCATTTAATAGACGTGACAGTAATCTTATAACTACATTGAAATATTATTGAAATTTCTCACAAGTAAGTTTGACTCGTGTTTTAGAATACATTCAGACCCCCAAGCTTGGGAACTATACAACGCACTTGCATCTGAAATGAGTTCACACCCAAAGATATAATGAGGCCTTTGTGGCAAAAAGTTTAAGATAGCCTGGAAGGTCTGTAAAGAATGGGCTCAAGATTAAAAGTCATAGACATACTTGATCTATTTGCATTTCTACGGTTTATTAAGAATCCGTGAGTATTTATTGAGCATTTACACTGTATAAGTAAGTATACAAAGGTCTTTTCGGGTAACAGGAAAAGCATCATGAACTTCCAGGTTCGTTTATGGGTAACGTGGAGGTCTGCAAACTGAAAGCGTAACTGAATTCTAGGGCATGGCTGTCGCCGTCGTGGCAGCCAAAACGGGGCGGGAGGGAATGCGTCACTGGCTCCCAGAATACAGGCCCAGCGCTCGCAACAGCAACTGACGCGGCCGAGTTAGTGTGATACCTTGTGGTGAGGGGTGAGCTTCAGGCTGCATCTATGAAATGAAAATCTCTAGGTAGTTTACTAGAAAAACCTTGGAGAGGTACTTGGGGAGAGGGGAATCAGTTACTTAACTAGGTCAACATGTATGCACACACACATGCAATATTCGAAACTTGCTTTGTGCCAACTGGTATTGCATGTGCTAGACCAAGGGTCAGCAAACTTTTTCTGGAATGGGCCAGAGAAAAACTATTCTAGTTTTTGCAGGCTAAGAGGTAACACTGAGAATATTACTTCTATAAGAAGAGAGAAAACTAATTTTCAGAAATTTTTATTGACAAAATTTAAAAGATAATAATATAGTATAATTTTTTAAATATGGTAATAAGGCCCTGGCTGGTGTGGCTCAGTGGATTGAGCGCGGGCTGGGAACCAGGCAGTCCCGGTTCGATTCCCAGTCAGGGCACATGCCTGGGTTGCAGGCCAGGTCCCCATGAGGGCCATGTGAGAGGCAACCATACATTGCTGTTTCTCTCCCTCTCTGTCTCCCTCCCTTCCCCTCTCTCTAAAAATAAAAAATAAAAAATAAAAAAAATTCTTTAAATATGGTAATAAGAAGAGTAGAATTCTTTAGAGGGGGATGGGAAGGTAGCATGTCTCTTAACTGAAGTCCAGAGTTAGTGTTCCCTGTTATGAAATCCATTTTAAATGTTGATCCGTAAAAGCTCTTCTTCGACAGGCAGTCGCGCTCAAAGGCAGGACGACACGCGGTGGCTGCCGGGCCGTGGTTTGCCAGCCAGTGCTTAATAAGCTCTCTGTGCTGACGGGCCCGTTTCATTTCCAAACCATCACAGCTGAGTATTTTTAGAAAACACGCAATCATGTACTTGAGTATCATCACAAAGTAAATTGCTATGGAAGTTTCTCAGTGTTTACTCTTACTCTCTGTGCTTATCTTGAACCAGTAAGAAAACGGTTTGCAAACCAGCACTGTTGAATGGACGACACTGAGGATTTGATGCTTTCCCTACTGTGTGTAATAAAAACCTTTATTTGGTCAAATGGTTTTGTTTGCTTTTTAGCCAGTGATATATATTTGGAAACAAAGCAGAAAATTGTAAATGGCTCTACAAACAGTAAATGCAGTTTTTAAAACTCAAGTTATATCTCAGGTTCCAGAACAAAGATTATTAGTCAGTATGTGCATTTTTGTTATTGCATTCTTACATAGTTGAAGTTGGTGTGTGTTGCTGTTAAAAGTTTAGGCTTTGGATTCAGACTCAAATCCCAGCAAGCCAGTTTGTAAATGGATGGCATTGGGAAAGCTACTTTATCTCTGAACTTCAGATAATGAAAGTCCTAACCTCTTGGTGCTGGTGTGAGGATTAAATGAAATAATATATTTCTTAGTAAGCGAAGAAAAGTGCCTGTATAGTAAGCAGTTAATACATGTTTAACTTTATTTAAATTCAAGGTCTGGTAATACAAAGAGTTAAAATTGACTTAAATATTTTTCCATGCTAGTAATAGAGCAAGACAAGCATTTCAATAATAATTGTAGATGAGCCTCTTGGATGTTCCCAGGAGACATTTTATATAAACACACCATGTTTAATGAATATTGCCTTAAGTTGAATTACTTCTCTATCTGGTCCATTTTGTGTTCATTCTCACTCTCTGACTCTTGCTCTTTCTTTCCGTTATTTTTTTCTAGATTGAATCAGCAGAAGTATCTGGAAACAGTGTGGTGTGCAGCTTTCTTCAGTACATGGAGAAGTCCAAACCCTGGCAGAAAGCTTGGTGTGTGATCCCCAAACAAGACCCACTTGTGCTGTACATGTACGGTGCCCCCCAGGTATGTAAACTGCGTCCCTCTGCAGGGACAGAGGTCACAGGGACAGAGGGAGGGGAGTAGACACTGAACTCAAAATTCTCCTATCACTCCTTGATAGAACAAGAGAGCTCAGTTTCACTGTTTCATTATAATTGGGAAAATAATAACTAAAATTAAAGTTTACTGAAAGTGGTGGATTCCTTTTATAGCCAACAATTTCTTCACTCTGTGGGTCAGTTCTCTCCTCTCGTTCCTGTTCAGTGGGTTTGAGAAAAAGTGAGTTGATTAAGAAGTGACATCAGGAGAAGGGGGTGAAGCAGAGGAGAAGCAGGAAGAAAAAGGAGCCTTTTTAATGATAGGAAATAATAGTAAGCCTTTCTGCCCCCACCCCTGTCCCTTGAATGGAAGGATACCTGAAAAAAAGAAATTGAGAGGAAGGGGAATCTAAACCAACTTTAGATGAACAGTATTCGGTAACAGTTGTTTGAGAGCCGGGTGTGCAGGGATCTGAGATAAATCTGTGGGAACGACAGACGTGCAGGTTTAGCTTCTAAGGAGAGTAGCACCAGGAACTATGGATTGTATAATGCTTAAAAAACAAGTAGCAATTAAACCAATTGTCCATTTACCCAGAAAATACATAAAATTTTAAATGTACCTGTTGTAGGTTAGCCTATATTTACATGAAGAGGTAGTAAAACGTTTTTTAGAAATAGACTTAAGCTTTGGCCACTGCGGCTTGGTTGGAGTGACCTTCTAGAACAGAAGGGTTGCAGGTTCAATTCCTGGTCAGGCCACATGCCTAGGTTGTGGGTTGGATCCCTGATCCAGGCACATATGGGAGGCAACCAATTGAAGCTTCTCTTTTGCATCGATGTGTCTGTCTCTCCCTTCCTCTTTCTCTAAAAGCAATGAAAAAATGACCTCATGTGAGGATAAAAGTTTTTTTAAAAAAGAAATAGACCTAGCCCTGGCTGGTGTAGCTCAGTGGATTGAGCGCGGGCTGCGATCCAAAGGGTCGCCGGTTCGATTCCCAGTCAGGGCACATGCCTGGATTGCAGGCCAGGTCCCCAGGAGGACCCCGTGAGATGCAACCAGAAATTACTATTTCTCCCCATCTCTTTCTCCCTCCATTCCCTTCTGTCTAAAAACAAATAAATAAAATCTTAAAAAAAAAAAAAAGAATAGCTAAAAAAAGAAATAGACCTAAAATGCCCAGATATATATTTTATTCTGTTTCGTGGTTTTTCCTGTAACCTTTTCCTGTCTATAAATAAATTGATGCATGAATGAACAAAAACACCAAATAAAACTGGTAATTAAAGAATCATGAACATTTGCTGGTTTTATACAGTAAGACGACTATTCTTTTCTACCCTTCTCCACTGAATGAAGAGGAGCTGAGAAGGCCCCTTCATGGAGAGGAAATATGGGGTCAGTGAATCTTAGCTGATTTGGGTGTCAGCTCACATTCATTAATTCATTTAGTCCACATTACCAGTGGCCTCGTGTACAGGCGCCGTGCTATTGCTGGGTCTCCTCGTTGACCATGGAGAGTCACAGTGCGAGTCTGTGTGCAGCGGTGGTGGGAAAAGTGGTTTATTTAGCAGGAGCCAGATCACAAGGGGACACGTAGAGCACACTGCTACATCTCATGCTCTTATGTACTACGTTTTTCTTTAGGATGTCAGAGCCCAGGCCACCATTCCACTCCTGGGCTACATTGTGGACGACATGCCGAGGAGTGCAGACCTGCCCCACAGTTTCAAACTGACCCAGTCCAAGTCTGTGCACAGCTTTGCTGCGGACAGTGAGGAACTGAAACAGAAGTGGCTGAAAATCATCTTTCTAGCCGTCACAGGTGAGACGCCAGAGGGTCCTAACGAGCAATCAGCTACCTTGGACGATCATCCTGAACCTAAATAAAAATCAGAATGCTGAACTCCAGTACCAACCTGTGTGGGGGTCTCAAGATTCACAGCTCAAGACATTCCTAGCTCTCCTTACTCATCTCTTAGCACTTTATGTTGAAAAATAGAGGCTCATAAAGGTATCTGTTAGGGGACTATTTTCCTATGTTTATTAGTCTTGGTGAAATTAATGTGCAGAGCCATTCTACTGATAAAAGTTGGAAATAATGTGAAAATGGAGCGTTTTTTAAATGAGCTATTTCTTGAATACGTACTTTTGTCTTGGAGAAAATAGTATTAAGTGATTCTATCACTATCAGGTTAGAATAGGCTACTTTCATTTGAGAAATCTTTAATGTCTTCTCTTTCACATGTAGGACTTGTAACCATTTGAAAGATATACCTCCATGTTGCCAAAATAGATCCATAGTTAAAAAATTACAAGTGCAGTGTAGGCTATTGTATTAACTTATTTAATTTAGTTTATAAAACTCAAGCTGCATAAATAGCGTATGTCCTTTTAAAGCAAAAGGAAAAGGGCAGATTGTTGGGGTTCAAACTTTTGACATATTAAGAAAAGGTAATACTTGTTTTTGTAGAAATACTCCTAAGAATAAAATATCTTAAGTATATAGCAATTATGTATATATATATAGTATTAAATATAAATATATATACTATACATGCTTTTCTCTTCAGATTTAGGTTCATATTTGTCTCTAATTTATTTTTAAAATATAAAGCATGTTTTATCTTCGAATTGGACAGTGTTCTAAACTTAAATGTTTTTGGTGATATATGTTTAACTGATTGACATCTAAGGGTATTGGTATTTTTATAATAAGAAACAGCAGTAATTTATGTGGCATGGGATATATTAGTGAATTCCAACCGTATTTTTAAAGTATTATTATTTTTTGTTCTGTGCCTATTTAAAACAGTGCCTCTCTTTGAAGGTGCTAATAATTTCTATTTAAATATAAGGTAAGGGTTTAATTAATGCTTCAGTCTTGCTTATTCTGAGATAAAGTGCATTTTGGTCACTGGGATGGTTGAAGTCATACAGGTTATTATCCCTTTTACAATGCTGTAATTGTTACAACAGTTAATATCAGCATGCACAAACACTTTCTCAAAAACCTGAAGTGTACGAGATACCTGACCTTCCACAGACCTGGGACATTTGGAAACTACAATTACTGCACCATTTTTCGTTTCCATAAGACTGTTAAGCGTGGTTAAATGAGGACTGTATGTAACTAATACTTAAGATAACTGTGTGCACCTGTTCCTTCATTAGATGTGAAACAAAATTCACATGTGATAACCTATGTGTGAGGGGGCTGGATAGATAATAAAGGAAGTTTCTGCTTGACTCTTTAAACCTCACTGAAGAAGAGCAGGGGAAACACAGTGTTGAAAAGCAATGCTTTATGGTAGGTTTTAGGGAGGTACAAGATAATTGAAGAGAGTCTGAGCATTCCTTTCTTGTTTATCCTTCTGGGGAATCTTACTAGACAAAATGTAATTCCTTGTGACGAAGACTTCTCTACATTATATTGAGGTTTCAATGAAAATCTCACATTAAGTTGGCTACTTAACTTAATCCTTTTCTCAAATTAGATCTGGATTTTTTTTGGTTTTTTTTTTTCATTTACCCTGTTATGCCCCAAATATTATCACTTGGAATGCATCAGTCTAGAAATCTCTGAGAATGACCTCACTGTCCTCTGCCTTTGGGGATTTCACCTTAAATGTAGAATAGCTTTACTCAGACTTTGAGATTTTCACTCATTTACTTAGGTCCTCAAAAGAAAATTTGAAATAGCTCCTACTTTCCCCGCACCCCAGAGAAGCAGATGAACTGGTTATGGCCGACATGGTTAGGTTGCCTTCCTCCGTAAAAGGAATAGCAGCCGTGATCATTTCCATTAAACCAAATACTTCTTCCTATGAAATCAGGGACAGACTTAGAAATATTTTATGTTGCTTCTCTTTTCTAGTTGCCCGCCGTGTATGTGTGTGTGCGTGCGCGTGTGCATGTGTGTGCGTACAACATTGTGTTCATGGGTGGTTACTGAGAAGGTTAAACTGTAGCTATAGATGGTGCTTTGGTTTTCTTACTCTCAAGAAGAGAGAAGCAATAAAAATGTAGAAGGGTTATCAGGGGAAGATGACTTCTGTAAATGCGGGCAGAACAGTGGAAACGTAAGGGCCAGGTAGAAGACTTAGGGGCTAGATTGTTTCCGAAGACCGTGTTGAACAGCAGGATGGCTGTCCTTTCCCGATCAGTCAGTTCCTCTCCTGCCGTGGAGGTAACGTGGACAGTGCGGGCTCAGTAAATGTCTCTTATTTAATTTAATTATTGAAAGAACACTCATGAAGAGAATATTTATTATTATGCTCTTAATATTATCTCTAATTTGATAAAAAATATTATCTCTAATTATCTCTAACTTAATCAATTCTATGATAAGGGAATTTCTGATTCTCTAGGTACCATCTTCACATCCCACCCCGTGTTCTTAGCCAAGCACAAAGAGAAGCAATGAAGCAGCCTTATTACCTGTTTTTTTGTTAGAGTCACTAATGCTTTTACTTGGAGAAAGGCAAAGGCATACTCTCAGTCAGTCAGCCATTAGTAAGCACTCAGCTAAACCGAAACCCTCAAAGCATGACTGATCGCAAGAATAATCTAGGTCTTTTGCTTTCTGAGACACCTGAGCAGCCATGACAGGCTGACCCTGAAAAAGTGATTGGCTGCTTTCCTATTAAAACCAACATTCCATATGGGTCTTATGATTTATTTTCTCTAATTTGGTGCTTTCCAAGTTGTCTTTTCTTTAAAGTGCCCTTCCTCCAAATTAAAAAATGTATACTTCTTTGATAAAAACTGCTGTTCATAATAGAACATTCCAATTTTTAATGTAAGTTTTGCTTTACTGAATGTCTACCATTTGGGATATTAAGTAGGAAATGTAGCGCAGACTGATCTCCAGGTTTTAATAGTGAAAACACCACCAGCCACTTTTGTGATAATGGCATTTACAGTGCTGTCGTGTATGCAAGCAATAAAACTCTTCAGGGTGTGTTTTTGTACTGAAATTTTAATGTGAGCGCCCCTAGCCACAGGACACAGGAAATCGACTCCTAGAAGTGACGGTGTGACTCACCACTCAGTATAGGGAAGAGAAAGTGTGTGTGAGGAGTGGGCATAATTCCTTGGATTCAAATAACTACCAGAATGGTTTTGCTTTTGCAAAGGGTATGGATGGTGAAAACATGAAAGCACATCTGCACAACTGTATCAGCAGCACTTCGTTTACACGAAGTTTAACAACATCCAGGTTGGTGCACTTCTCTTCACTGCGTAAGCTACCCCCATTTTTTAATACCCCCGTTTTTAAAAATGACTGAACTTTTTAAAGAACTAGCCTTTTAAATGTGCCCCACCCCCATCTATAGATATACATTGAATTTTTTTAAAAGAATACTTGCCGTAGTCCCAAAACAAACAAAACTACGAACTTCCTAGTACTGCAGGGTTGGTAAGGATTCAGTGATGCCTTCTAAAAATCTTAGCTCAGAAATACTTCTGCGAGTTCACAGTAACGTCTGACTTTTTCTTGTCTACTTTGTGGAACAGGGTGTTTTATTCTCTAAATTTTAGATCTCATCTCTATTCAAAGCCTTAAGTTCTTATTCTGAGCATATTGTCTGTGATAACTCTGATAATGATCTTTCTGGGCTGGATCCATCCTGAGGAAAAGGCACCAACAGGAGAAAATAAACTTCTAGGGAACAAAGGTCTTATTTTTTTGCAGTTATCTTTGCTATCATGCAGAATAGAAGATTATAATGAAAATTTCCCGCATCACATGATGTTCGTGTGAGCAGGTCTAAGGTTAAGCACATGGTATATATAAGCTAAAATTAATTCAAAGGGCAAGAATGTCTTAATGTTTTCATTCTTAAATTTTGTATTCTTCAATTTTGTATCACTAGAAAAACTGTGGCTAACCAGGTCTTATTCTTAGGGCTGCATTGCCATCTGTAGGTGGACCATGTTATTTCTTTCTTCTCATCCAGTTTTAATTGTATCCAACTGCTTTTTATTTTCATATTGCTATCTACTAGAGATTCTTCAGATTTGAAAAATATGCGTATGATATATAAAGACCACTAGATCCACTTTTAGAACCCTCTCTGTGAATTTCTGAGTACATGTATATATGTAAAATACTGTTGAATTCCAATTTTTTTTCATAGAAATGAAATGTTTGTAGACACTTTTTTCAGTTTAAATATTTTAACATAAATTATTCACATGGATCTGTAGTGTAATTCATTCTTATTTATGCCCGTAATCCTGTCATGAGTTGATAATGTTGCTTTTGTTACCAGAGGGTAGAGGGGAGTAAAATGAGGAACCAAACCATGCGGGAGTGAACCGAGAAGGGGATGGGAAGGGGCTGCTGGTCTCCGGATCAGAGCACTGTGTTGAGATGAGAGTAAAATACTAAACTGCAGAAGGGATAGAAACTGTAAGAAATCTATGTAATTGTGTGTTGGTGTGATTTATTGCACCCAGGTCTTTCACCGTGGCCTCCAAATAATAGCATTAGTATCTTGTCATGACTTCCTTTTTCCTTTAGGCTTAAAAAAAATAATTTCTTCTATTGGATCATTGTTGGCAGTGTTTACTGAGGTAAAAAAAAAAAATCCCTGTAAAGTTCATCATAGTGTTTTACTTTCTGCACTGAATACGTGGCAGAGTGTAGTGTCTTTTTTGTGTTTTGAGATGAAAGAGCACACGACTTCCGCAAGATTGTTTTGAGTTTGTTGGGTCCCTGAGTTACATGATGGTCATGCCTTTCTAAAATGCATTATAGATTGAATTAGTGAGATTAGGTAGAATTAGTGATAAATTAAATCAAGAAATCTCATTGTAGCATATTTTAATAAGTGAATACCAAATACATAGAGTGATATATATGTAGGTCTGGGGAGAAACATAATACTCTGTAGGGACCATTATGATGACAGAATTGTGTCATATATTACACATTATATGGATGTTGGAATGTATCACTTGGGGGGGGGTCTCCCTTCATTAGCAATCATGTCTGTATATAAAACTGTTTTTCTTTTTTGTTTTACCAAACTAGCATTTCATTTTGTGCGTGACAGTTGACTGGTATTTTTGAATAAGTGTTATCTGGGTTTTGAATTGTTGACTGATCAGTTTGAAAAGGTATGTAAGAATTTTAGAGTTAACTCAAATGTGAAAAAGTGTACACAAAAGTAGTTTTTCTTTTCTAGCTACATGAATGTAAAGTACTTGCAGATAGTGTACATACTGTGTAACATATGTATATTTGGTCATAAAAGCAGAGAATCAGAAATGTTGTAAAATTAAGCACTTTAATTCCTATTAAATATTAAACATTTGTATCTTGTAAATAAATACATCCTTAAATGAACTCTAAAGACTTGGATGTTATTTCATTCAGGATTATAACGTTCAGTCTACAAATTTTGGCTGGCTCATTGGTTGGCTCACCCCCTTCTCCCACAGTCAAACACAAAGCCAGGGGAATCTGTTAAGACCGAAGTCAGATCATGCTGCTTCTCTACCCCAGTCCCTCTAGGGGCTCCCACCTCACTCAGCATCAAATATATTTCACAATATATTTCCCCTCACCTCAGCCCTGTACGTGTCTTCTCACTTTTCCTTAACCAAGCCAACTGCCCTCCAGCCTTGTAACACACAGTACTATCTTTTCCCTCTTCTTGCAGCGCTCCTTCCCCAGAGGTCTGCGTGATTAACACCTCTGCCAATTTAAAGTCTTTACTCAAATCTCAGCAAAGACCAGGTTCTCATCTGACCATGCATGGTATCTTGGATTCCAGCTGCCTCCACTAACAACATAACATTCCCACCTATCCTTAATCTGATTTATTTTTTCCTCATAGCACTTAAAATCTTGTAACAAACTAAATAATTAGCTATTTCTATGTTTGTTTTTATTGTTTGTCTACACCTACTGGAATTCCATAAAGGTAAGGATTTTTATCTGTTTTGATCACTGATGTCTTCAATTTTCAGCATAGTGCCTGGCACATTGCAGGTATTCAATAAACACTGACTATAAAAGCCGGGTCATATAAAGGGGGAAAAATAAACAGAACCTTTCTTTCAAAGCATCAAATTATTAGAGGTATGGACTTTTGGAATAGTAGCTAAGAGGAAAAGAAAGCAACATCGTACATAGCTAAATTATTTTAATAACAAAGCCAGATTCCTAATTGAGGGTTTAAAAACGTAGTCAAGGATATCAAAATCTTAATCTTTGCATGATGGATTCTTGCTGTTAAATAATCAGTCTTAACCCACTATCACCACCATCGCCAGAGCACCTGGACGGTGAGGAAATCAGAGGCAGCTGGTCACTGTTGCAGAATGAGCCAGAGGTGCTGAGAGACACGTCCTGAGGAAGTGGGCTGGCAGTGTGGACCTGGCCCAGGGTTTGGATAATGAGCACTTAGTTTGCAGTTCACTCTCGTGTAGAGGAAGTGATTCATGCATTGTTTGGTCCTGCACTTAAGTAAAAACACAGCGTGTTGTTTTGTCTCAGTAAAGGAAACCCTCTGTTTTTCTACAGTGAAGATGGCACCTCATAGTCCATTATGAGGTATTTGCACAAGACACAGTATTTTTAGATGATCATTTAAATACATCACTACTATTCACTGAACAAAGCTCTGAGTCGCTGATTATGGGAGCTGATTGTCTAGGTGAATTACGAGTCTGTGGGTAAAATCCCACGATGCTACTTCTTGAGGCCTTGGGTTGACTTCCAGGCTTGAGTTCACCTCGACCAAAGAGTGTGGCTGGGGCTCGGGCTCGGGCAGGGATGAAAAATAATTGTAAAAACCTGATTAGTAACTTACAACATTCTAATTATGCTAAAAGTCACATTAAAATGTATGAGGGTTTTTTTTTTTTTAGATCCAGAGACACAAATTACTCCTGAACCAGGGAGCTTTTCTCAAATTGAGGGTTGAGAGAACTGAGTTCTAAACCTGTCTCTCCTAGTAAGTGGGGCTGTGAACCTGGGAATGTCATTTTACCTCTCTGAGCCCTGGTTTCCTTACTTGTAAACTATTGTTGGACTAAAATTTAAAAAGACGAAAATTGCTAACGTCCCTTCAAGCTCCAGGTATGTAAGATTCTTATTGTTTATATTTTTGTTATTCATTGCTCGCTTTATTCTTCTTGCTTTTTTGAAAACTTGCATTTGGAATCATATACGAGTATAATTTAATTATATATATAAATATGCATAGTCACTTCTCTTTTTCTAAATGTTCTCCAAGTGCTTCCTTAACATAGCGCTGTGTGGACAGTCTTCTTTCCATTGCTGTTCATCTGCAAGGCTTTGATCTCTGGGCCCAAGCTCGTGGTCCCCAGTGCATCCTGTGAGTACAAATAAGGCAGCGGTGGGCTCAGCATTAGGCTGTTGCCCATAAAAAATCCCCTCTTCAAGAGTCAGGTTTTTCTTCAGGCAAAGCAGTGGGCTGGTGGTTGGACAGGCATTCTAAGTGCTGCGCTCAGGCACTGGCGAGGCATTTGTAGAGGTCATCTCTGCCCGGGCTGCGTGCCAAGGCTTGGAGTCCGGTCCTCACCCCCAGCACTCTTATTGGTACCATCTACCTGTAAAAAGGCCGGATTCAGCCCTGTAACTTTACACAGTTAACAAAATTAAAAGACAAAAATGCATAAAGCTCTTGCAAATGAATATTTTAAAATAGCAATGCAACAGAAAAAATAGGCCAAGAATATGAATAGGTAATTCACAGAAAAAGAATTATAAAGGACCAATATATTAAAAAAGTCACTAGTGATTGTTTTTTTTAACCTATTAAATAGAAAAACTAATCACATTGATACTATTCTAGGGTGGGTATAGGAAAATGAGTATTCCACTATACTTTTGCTAGAACTATAAACTGTCACCCTGTATCTCCGTAGATTTTAAAAATGCATACTCTTTGACTTAGCAGTTCCACTTCTGAGAATCTACTGAATTACTAAGAAAAGTATAAATATATACATATATAAGGATATTTTCTGCAACATTGCCTGTAATAAATTCAAAGTGAGGTATCATATAATCTTTATAAGAATACTATGCAGCTGTTTGAAAGAATATTTTGGGATTTTTACATATTGATAGAAGATATATAGCAATGAGTGAAGAAAATCTATAATGAAAGGGAGCTTTTTTCACTGTAAGTGTGATCTAATTTATATTATATGTTTGTGTCAGAACAGTGAAAAGTATGAACAGAAAGAAGCTACTAACAGTGCTTCCGTTCTGGAGAGCATGATCAGAGGTGAGGAGCTTTTCATATTTTCTATTATTTATGTAATGATATTGATAGGGACTGAATTGTGTTCACCCTAAATTTATATGTTGAAGCCCTAATACCCAGTGTAACTGTATTTTGGGACAGGGCATGTAGTCATGTTACCCCGTCCTAAGGGCGGGGCCCTGATCTAATGGGACTGGTGTCCTGTGGCTAGAGGAGGGGGCACCAGATGGCTCTCTCCCCACATGTGCTCAGAGCGAAAGCAGTGGGAGGACGAGCAGAAGACAGGCACGTGCAAGCTCGGAAGAAAGATCTGAACAGGAACCAACCTTGCTGGCTCCTTGATCTTGGACTTGCAGCCTCTAGAACTGAGAGAAAATAATGTCTTGCTTAGCCACCCAGTCTGTGGCATCTTGTTATAACAGCATATGTAGCCTATTACAGATATGTAGAGATTCTTATACTCTTATTTTTGGATAGCACACTTGTTGGGAGAGACAACACCCTCTCCTTTTTTTTTCTTTTTTTTTAGCAGATGCTTTAAAAAGCCCACTTCAAACACAAGCTGAAGCCACAGGACAGGCGCTTTCCCAATAATGTTAGTCTGCTGTACTAATGAGGATACTGAACACCAACTGCTGCAACAGACCTCTAAATGCTAAGGTCTCTAGACCACAAAGATTTATTTTTTGCTCATTTTATGTTCTAACATGTTTGGCAGAGAACTCTATTCCGTGTAGAAACCCAGGGGCCCAGGGTAAGGGTTGGCCATCTTGCTACCTCACTCAGCATGTGGCTTCAGTTTGCTAAACTAGAGGAAAGGAAGCAGAAGGTTCAACAAGGCTTTGCACTGACCCAGCGCATAAGAAATACGTGGCACCTCTGCTCACAGATCTTGCAGAACTAGTCACATGGCCTCAACTAAACTGTGGAGGAGGCTGGGAAATAACCACATGATTATTTAGTGAATAGCAAATATTCCTGTTGCTGTCCTTGTCATGGATTGAATTCTATCCTTCCCCAAAGAAAATGTTCAAGTCCTAACCTCCAGCACCGCAGAATATGATCTCCTTTGGAAATAAGGTCTTAACAGAGCTAATTAAGGTACATGTCTTTTGAATTAAAATCCTTCTTCTGTCTCCTTTTAAAATGAAACCATTACCGTGAGCCCTCATCCACTGTGATTGGTGTCTTTATAAGAGGGGAGGACAGGTGGGCACAGACGGACAGGCACAGGAGGAGGAAGAGGAGGAAGATGTGAGCATGTGCAGCGAGCAGGTGGAGTTATGCTCCCACAGGCTAAGAAACGCTTGAGGTCCACGAGAGCCAGGAGAGAGGCCCTCACAGCCCTCAGAACAAACCAGTCCTGCTGGCATCTTGATTTTGGACGTCTAGTTTCTAGAACTGCAAGACAATAAATTTTGATTGTTTTAAACCAACCAGTTTGTGGTACCATGCTGCCGGAGCCCTAGGACATGAATGTACTCCCTCATGAAGTTTATGCAGAAAGAAATTTAGTGCTCTGACCTGGATGCTTAGGAATCTGTTAGAATGACGGGAACAACAGACCCTAGACCCAGCCTCCAGAAAGGACTCCCAGAACAATTGGGGCACCAAGAGTTACGTCCCCTTTACTGCACTCAGGAGCTTACTCTCAGGACCTCTTCAGGTCAGCCACTCCGAGAATCAGGAGAGCACCGTCAGAACCGCATGGTGCTCCCCCTGACCCCCGACCCGCACTAGCAGAGTGGATGCGTGTGTAGCTCTTCACCCTCTCACAGTTATGCTCAGAGTTGAAGCCTTGTGTGAATGCGTTTGTTTCACGGAATTAAAATGGTATCTGAAACACTTAGTTGCAAAGATACTTGAAATGCCGTTTTTAGCTTCTGAAGCAAAAAAAAAAAAAAAAAATGAAAATAGCCCACAAAATACATTTTAAACAAGCCTGGCTGGTGTAGCTCAGTGGATTGAGCGCTGCCTGGGAACCAGAGGGTCCCAGTTCGATTCCCAGTCGGGGCACATGCCTGGGTTGCGGGCCAGGTCCCCGTGAGGGCCATGTGAGAGGCAACCATACATTGCTCTTTCTCCCTCCCTTCTCCTCTCTCTGAAAATAAATAAATAAAATCTTAAAAAAAAAAAAAAAACATTTTGAACAAGCCATTCTGTTTTATTTTTCCTTTTATCTTTTTGGTCATTATTTTATGGTTTCCTGAACATCTTTCTAATTGTCTCCTCTTAAATGTTCCAATTGCCCATTCTGCCCTTGGCTATTTTTTTCTTTATATTCTCTGGACAAGTGCATCATTTTCCAGGTGTCTCCATCTCCGTCGTTAGCACCTAGTGTACATTACCGTCACTTCTGACTTGAACTACTGCAATCCTCCCTCTCTGGTTTCCCATTCTCCCTTACCTCATCCCAATCCAGTGGGATGACAGGTAGGGTGACCTTCATAACATTCATAAGCTCATGTGTCTCTCCACTTACTCTTCTGATGATCTCCATGATCATTTCTGCTTCCTCACTGTGCTGCACTTCTAGCTCCTCCCCTCCGTGGCTGCACCCTGAACTGAGCAGCTATTAGCTTTGCTACTCACCATGCCCTCACAGACCCTCCTGCCTGATGTGTAGCCAACACTAAACTATGTAAAAGCACCCAGAATGTATCATGTTCGTTCCCTCCACTTCACTATTGCACAAGCTGCTGCTCTCTGCCTGGTTCCGAGGTTCTTTCTCCTCTTCTTTCTCTGGACAATTCCTATCCGTCCTCTAATCCAGCAGCCCAGGCTAGATGCCTCTCTGATGTGCTGACTTCCATTCTATTAATCCTGGTTCCTTGTTCATTTTCTTCTTGAGATGAAGAAATGAGAAGAAAGGAGATTTGAGGAGTTTGGAGCTATGCCACTACATTGTTTAGTTCCCCTTTGTATCTTTAGTGCTTAATATAGTATTTAATGCCTGTTCTGTTTTCATTTTAATTTTGTTTTTATTTTTACTACTCCTGTGAACAGTAGCATACATTTAAGACTGCTGTCTGGATTTTTGGGTGCGTCATTTTCTACATTTGCATTAAGGTACTCGTACTGCTAATGCCTTTTAAGAGCTTACTTTTATTTTGGTTGTAGATCACATCCTTACTAATATTATTCCTATTTCATCGCTCAGGAGTCGGGAATAAGATCATGGCTTTGCAAAGAAGATGATTAATTCAGAATCTTTTCTCTCATCCTGTACTAGTTCTAAAATAACATCTTGTCAGTCCCTGACTAGCCTGATAAACTGTATTTACTGTACTTAGCCGTGTATAATGCACACTTTTGCCCAAAGTTTTGAGAGAAAAATAAGGATGTGCATTATACATAGATGGTACTAATTCCATATCTATATAAATGTTCTTAATGCTTTTATTTATGCTTATCATTAAAAGTATAACTCTAGAAAGCAACAATATCTGTATGCAAAATATACCATGGAATATGATCATCAGTTTTATATATAAATAAAAAATTGAATTAAAAAATTAAAACCAGCCCTGGCTGGTGTAGCTCAGTGGATTGAGCGCGGGCTGTGAACCAAAGGGTCGCCGGTTCGATTCCCAGTCAGGGCACATGCCTGGGTTACAGGCCAGGTCCCCAGTGGGGGCCACGTGAGAGGCAACCACACATTGATGTTTTTCTCCCTCCCTTCCCTTCAGTCTAAAAATAAATAATAAAATCTTTAAAAAAAATTAAAACAAAAGATTTTTTTCCTGAAGTTTGGGGCAGAAACATGGGTGCACATTATACATGGCAAATACGGTAATATGAGAGACATTTGTTTGTCTATCCATCCATTTAGTCTGACATTCAGTAACTGAAGAGGAATTAGAACAAATAAAAGTCATCAGAAACAAAATGTCAACCACTGGATGAACCGTTAGACATACTATGCATGCTGTGCTCGGTACTTTGTGCTGTGCTGCCTTATTCACTAACCTTCCTGTCACTGGTGTGTGTCACCGTCCGTCATGACTTACGGAATTTCTAGACAAGTGGTTCTTAATACTCAAATTGACTACTATTTAGATTGGAAAGCAACGATGGGGAATTGGAAAGTAAAGATGTTCAAAGTCTGTGCTAGACCTGGCTGCCAAAGGCCCAAACCCAGGGCCGGGGTCCCTTTTGCTCACCACAGCATGTCAGTGAGCCTCTGATACACAGAGGCAGCTCACCAGTGGCTGAGAAGCTGTATTTCTCTTTGGCATCAATGTGGGCTAATGGAGTCGGTGGGGGGGAAGACAAAAAGGAAGCCTGAAAAGCAGAGGAGAAGGGAGACTTGAGGAGCGTCTAAGAACGCCAGATGACATTTGGGAACCTACTGTGCGGTTGTCAAGAAAAGGCCAACGAGAAATTCCCAGACGCAGGGTAAAGTGGTTTAAGAGCGGAATGTCTAACGTGGAAGTTTTCAGTTTGGGGCATTACTGTGAGGTAAAACCACTCTAGCATCTCGAACAGTTAGACTTGTCGCACGTTTTGAGGGTGGGAGTACTAAATGAAAGGCTAAGTTCCATTGGTGTATAGGAACAAAAGGAGGAAACATGATCTGGGAGATGTGAGGCCTCTACTACTCTCTTGTTTTTTTGTTTTTTTAAGATTTTATTTATTTATTTTGAGAGAGAGGAGAAGGGAGGGAGAAAGAACAATGTATGGTTGCCTCTCACATGGCCCTCACCGGGGACCTGGCCTGCAACCCAGGCATGTGCCCCGACTGGGAATCGAACTGGGACCCTCTGGTTCCCAGCCCGCCCTCAATCCATTGAGCTACACCAGCCGGGCCTCTTTTGTTTTTATACACTTTCAATTTTATTTTGTGTTGGTTTCAGGTATATGGCTTAGTGGTTAGACAATCATATACTCAAAGTGTTCCCCTTGATATTTTCAGTACCCAACTGACATCATTCATAGTTATCAACATTACTATGTCCCCTATGCTGTACGTACATCCCCGTGACTGTTTGTAACTGCCAATTTGTGTTTCTCATCCCTTCACCTCTTTCACCCGTTCCCTATGGCAACCACCAGTTGGCCCCTTGTCTGAGGACTCTACTGCTCTTAATTGTGCTGTCACACTGCCCTCTAATGGGCTGTCGGTATCTCACCAGATTCGATCGCTGGCTTCTGCCCCACCTGACCGCACTGCCTCTGCAGAGAGTTTCCTGCACCCGCTGACAATGTCTGCATTAATCCTGAGGCCACCAGGACGGTGCAAATTGATCAAAGCTGTTTATCATCTTTGCAAAATACTGGCAGTTTCCAAATCATGACAAAGAGGCTTCCCCACCAGAGTTGTGTATTTTATATTAACATTAGATCTGCACATTCCACTATAGTTTCAAGACATGGATAATGAACGGCAGCTCAGCTATGACTGATGATCATAGTGTTGGCATAAAATTAATTGGGTACTTAGGTCATAAAAAAATTGTCTGAATGATCTTTTTCAAGAATTACTAAAATTTTCCAGTTATTAGTTTAATTGAAAATAAAGTTTCTCTTATTAGGGATTTTAATTTAGAACAAAGCCAGTGTACTCCCTAGCAAAGTAATACCACAGCTATTCTGATGAGGAGTCCTATGCCAGGCCAGCTCAATATGTTTTTGCTGGGTTTGATTGCAAATCCAAGCTGCAGTTGTACCAAATGCTTAAACCTTTTCTTTCCAGACTTTCCAGTGAAATAAAAGGAAGCCCAACCCCAAGTTTATTAGAGTGGCGTTATATGCAACAAGCGCCACACTAAATAGTGACATAACCAGCTAAGTGAGACACCACTTCTACCCTCAATAAGGTCACTGTTGGCTAAGGGGGAAGGGCATGTCACTGTCATGTCCACAGTCCCCCTTCCCCTTAGCCACTACAGCACCTGGCTAAGACCCTTATGCCTAGTAGGTACTTGATAAATATATGTTGAATAAGTGAGGAAATGAATGAAGAAATGAGCCAGTACGTGTAGATGTTAAGAGTCGGCTGAATAGCCTGTTTTGATCCCAGCTCTGCCACATACTCTCATGTAAACGTGTCACTTACACACCTGAACATCAGTTTCCACATCCATAAACCTATCCCACAAGGCAACTGTAAAATGCGCAGTGCAGTGCCTCACATGCAGTAAGCACTCAGTAAAGAATAGTGTAATAATATGTGAAAAGAGCCACAAAGAAAAGAGGGAGTGATTAATTCTGGGGATTAGAACTCCTAGATTGTGTGGTATATATGTACATTTAGAAATAGGGAACCATTGTTGGATTTGGAAAGTTTTTTTTATGATGAATAAGAAGTCTGCTTTATTTTCCCAAACTGATTTATCCCATGTGGTGGGAAATATGATCTCTGAAGACAGTGACTCACATCATTATAGCTCCATAATGAGAGAGAAAATTCTGTGGTTAACTCAAGTGGAAAAAATTCTCAGGAAGGCCTTTCGATGGCCTTGCTTGGGTTAGGCCCATCCCCAGACCCATCACCTTCACCCGGTGTGTCAGGCAGAAGTAGGACCCCTCTCACGTGCCCATGCCCTGAGGCCTGCGACCTGTGGACTTTACATGGCAAAAGGGACGTTGTGGACATAATGAAAGGTACACACCGTGCGGAGGGGAGGCTATCCTGGGTTACCCAGGGGAGCCAATCTAATCATGGGTCCTTAAATACGGAGAACCTTTCCTGGCTGTGGTCAGAGAAACACCTGGTGACAATGAAGAGTCAAAGAGATGTGACATTCCTACCTTTGAAGATGTTGGAAGAGGGTCCAGAGCTAGGGATGTGAGCAGTCTCAAACCTGGAAAAAACCAGGAGACGGACTCTTCTGTGGAGACCCCAGAAAGGAACGCAGCCCTGACGGTACCTTGATTTTAGCTCGAGGAGAGCCGCATTGGATTTCTGACCTGCAAGACTGCGAGATAATAAATTGTTGTTTTCAGCCACTAAGTTTGTGGCAATTTGTTAAGGCAGCGATAGAAAATTCATATACCAGAGAAAGTGGGTGGAAACCTAGTTTCAGTTCCTCCGCAAATTCGCTCAGCCTCATCTGCTCAAAGGGAGCTGGCAGGGAGCTGCTCTAGCAGAGGTGTCCAGCCTCTTGGCATCGCTGGGCCACACATTAAAAACATGGTGACATGTAATCACAAAAAAACCTCATAATGTTTTAAGTAAATTTGTGATTTTGTGTAGGGACGCATTCACAGCCGTCCTGGGACACATGAGGCTCGTGGGCTGCAGGCTGGACACCGAGGGCCTCCGCCACTGCCTGCTCCCCTCGTTCCCAGGAGTAAACCGATCTGAGGGAATGAAGTAGATGACGGAGAAAGAGAGGAGGGCAGGGGAGGGGAAGGGAGGTAGATAGGATTCTGATGCTGCCTGAGCCTACGGTTGCAGTTATTTTTGAGGCCTTATTAGCCCTTCGGTTGTATAAGTTAAGTAATTCTTCATTTTGAGTCCATTAGTTTGAATTTAATTTCTGTGACTTGCAACCAAACTGTTCTGCCTAAATCGCAAATGTGTAGTGAGAGAGGGGTGGCTGAGGGAGTAGTTTTTTTAAAAGCCTTTGGAGACAGTACCTGATAATGGCTTCATTTGATTTCATAGCGACCCACTGAGAAACACATTATCTTACTTTAGATGAGGAAAGTCATACTTACTAGCTAAGTAGCTTTCCCACAAGCAAGAGTGTTCGGAACTTAAAATGTGAAAAGCCAAATTGGTTTGCTTTGTCTCCAGTGAACACTGCACATAGAATATCCTCCCTTGTGTGCGGGTTTTTTTTTTAATGTTATCACTTTAGAGCCACTGTCTTTCAAGGCCTCACCACTTCCTGCTCCTCTAGCCTCAAACACTTTAATGTGCCCAATAAACTCAATGCTCTAGTGTCTAAACAAGTACTCGACAAACCTGCTTAAACCTAACATGGTGATAGTGATAGAACTTCTCAGCACCAGCCACGTGATCGTTCTTCCTTCCCCTAGAAAAAAACAGAATTCAAAAGCAGTTGCTGTTGTTCCTGAGGTGTGTCAATACAAGGCTCTGGCTGTTCCATCACAAGAGATATTTGAATGGAATGATTAAATGGGAATATATAATGCCTTGTAAAATTCATGACATTTGTCTTTCGGGAATATATGTATGCTTGCTCTTTTAATTTTGCCATTAGCAATTAGGAAAAGACTATGCCTGTTGGTGCCACAAATAAGGGAAAATGTTGTAGTTGCATCATTTTTGTCCCCGGGCAGCACGCCCTGTGACACAGTTACTGGCTATCCCACGGAGCTTCACCATGAGCCCACCCTCTCTTTCGTTTGTCCTCTGTTTTCTGGAGTTTTGAAATTATTTTTCTCACTTTGTCTCTGAAATTTTTGTTTTTAAAAAGAATCAAAGAGCCCTGGCTGGTGTAGCTCAGTGGATTGAGCGAGGGCTGTGAATCAAAGGGTCGCTGGTTCGATTCCCACTCAGGGCACATGCCTGGGTTGCAGGCCGGGTCCCCAGTGAGGGCCATGTGAGAGGCAACCACACATTGCTGTTTCTCTCCCTCTCTGTCTTCCTCCCTTCCCTTCTGTCTAAAAATAAATAAATAAAATCTTAAAAAAAGAGAGAAGGCAATGTTTATAAAACGTGGTAATATGCCGAATCACCACTAGTGGACCTTCAGGTCTTAGCTTACCTTCGTTCATTTGTTTAAGAATATGTATTGACCCGGCTGGTGTAGCTCAGTGGATTGAGCGCCGGCTGGGAACCAAAAGGTCCTGGTTCGATTCCCAGTCAGGGCACATGCCTGGGTTGCAGGCCAGGTCCCCAGTGAGGGCCATGTGAGAGGCAACCATACATTGCTCTTTCTCCCTTCCTTCTCTTCTAAAAATAAATAAATAAAATCTTTAAAAAAAATATGTATTGAGTGCCTACCATATGTCTTGCTAAACAAGTCCATCATGTTCCCCAGGGCTACTGTGGATGGCTGTAGTGGTGCATGGTACCTACTGCTTCCATACTGCTGGTGGTCCTTGCCCTCATGGAGATTAAATCTAGTGACTCCTACGAGGTGTTGCTTGAGCTTTCCTCCCCTCAAACTGGAAGAAATGCTCCTATTATGTACTCCATAATACACCCAATTATAGACTTTACCCATTTATTTATAACGGTCCTCTGTTGAGCTGTAAACCCAGAGGGCACAGAGATTGAGAATATCTTGTCACTTTCTAGGGACTGGGGATGATGCATCAGTGAGTTAAACAGTCAAAAATCCCTGGCCTCTAGGCACTGAAAATCGAGCAAAAGGTGAGAGCATAGGATGCCAGATAGAGATAAATGCTATGGAGAAAAAGTAGGGAAGGGGGCTTTCTCCTCACCTACTGTGGATCTTTGCTAAAATGTCACCTTTTTTACTTTGAGACAGGAAACCTTGGAGGTTTGGAGTAGAAGATAGTATCTGGCTAAAAAGAAAAACAACATTTAGGAATAGAACAGTAGGCACACTTTGCAAAAAGCTGGTAAGACAGTTATCAGATCTTCACTTTGCTGAGAATCAGGCCACAGCAAATAACATTTTATACCGAATATAGAGAACAAGGACCCAGCCTTTGCCCTCTAAAACTCCGAAACTCTTAATTTCTGAACATTTCTTAATTTTTTTACAAACATCCTGAAGAACCGTGTTCTAATCTGGGCTGGTTTCGTATTTTTGCAAAATAGCACCCCACACAAGCTACTATCAGCCTACAGACCTTTTGCACCTGGCTGGGTTGTCTAAGGATAGGAGCTATTTAAGCCTTTCCAATCCGTCCTTACTGAGAAAGCGTCCTCATAAGGAAGTGACATCTTGGCTAATCAAGAGACTCCGCTGTACTTAACACATATTTGCCGTTTTCCCACCCAACATGTCTCGAGCAGAGGCATACACATATCTCCTTCCTCCTACTCTCGGGGCTCACTCCAGTCTTTTGGTAAGAGCCAGGAAGCACGCCAGCAACAAACAGCGCTCCCCGCGGCCCGGCGCCCGCCAGTGCCGCACAGTTTTCTGGAACTCGTAGGCGTGGGCGGTCCTCCGCTGCAGAACTACAGCTCCCCGCAGGCTTTGTTTCTTGCCACCGCCCTCCGGGCGCACAGCCTGCCGGGAGGGGGCAGGTAGCTGCCCGGCGGGGTCCAATGGGTGCCGTCTCCCGAGGAGAGGGCGGAGGGGAGGAGGAAGGAGGCGGGATCTGGGCCCTGGCCCCATTCATTGCTGTGGACCGCCGGGCGGGGGGTCCCGTGTTTTCCGAGTCATGGAGGCGCTAATTCCTGTTATCAACAAGCTCCAGGACGTCTTCAACACGGTGGGCGCCGACATCATCCAGCTGCCTCAGATCGTCGTGGTGGGAACGCAGGTGAGAGACGACAGCGACGTCCGCTCAGGCCGCAGCCCGGGGCGCGGGCCTGGCCTGGGCTGCGGCGGTGCACGCTCCCCGGCCATCCTTTATGGCCTGCGGGACGGCGGCGCTGCTTGGGGCTCCGGGGCTTCCCGGACTTTGCGGCACCTGCCCGCCCTGGGCTACCTGGCACCGGGGCTGGGAATCGGGTCCTGGCGGGGAGGCGAGGGGCGGAGCCGGCGCGGCGGGCCTGGCGGGTCCCAGGGGCGGGGTGGGGAAGGGACGAACCGTCGGGCGGAACTGGAGTCCTCCGGGACCGGGCGCGGCTTTCCCCGCGGGCCGCTGCTTCCAAGGGCACTTGGGGGACGCGCGCTGCACGCGGGGTGCACTGACTCGTGGGGTGCCGGCTATCCCCTTCTCGGTTGGTTTCAGGGAGGTGGAGTGTTTTATTTCCCCCCCTTGCTTTGCTAAGGGGCTGCGGATTCAGTTTTGGAACCGGGCGCAGGCCGGTTTGAGAAGGCCGCTACTGTGTAGCATCTGAGTGTTCTTCTGCAGTGTAACCTATCCCTCCAAGATTTCCAGAACGCCGAAGCAGTTAAACACAAACATAAACCAAAAAAACCCAAACCTGGGTGTTAGGAAGGAATATAACATTTTCCCGCATAGGCAGTGGTTTGTGTCTTGCATCTAAATGGGGCATCAAGTTTCTCTGGTCTTTTACAGATCACAGTTGTTGTTTTTTTTTAATGCAGAAATGTTGAACAGATAATGTTATTTCTAGAGTGACAGAGAAGTATAAGTTTCATTTTCTCTGCCTGCTGCTTTTCTTGGTTGAAGAGGAATCATAAGACATTTATTAGAGTTCAGAGAAGTGCATTTGAGAGATTACTTAGTATATTGATTTTAAATGCTTTCATTTCTTAATGGTCTTTTCTATCGAGAAGTGTAAGTACTATGACAGGGAACTTAATGTTCAAAATATTACATGTATAGAGTTTATGCAAACACTGGATACTTTAGAAACCATAGATATCCTGTATTGTGTGTCTGTGCTTTTAAATAGTTGCAGCAATAGAAATCATCTCAGAAACAAATTTCCTTGGTCTGCCATAAGATCTGTGTAGATTCTGCTTAGTCCTGCCTACACATGTTGTAGTATTTGTAACTCTTAATATCTGTAATGACTGGTGACTCTGAATCATCAACATACAATAAATTGTTATATAACCAGTATTTTTATGGAGCATATTTTCTTCACTGCTGTATTCCTATTATGAGTCCCTGGAATGGTCTGGTATATGTAGTAGGTGCTCCATAAGTATTTTGAATGAATATTGTTCACTGTAACTAGATAATGTTTTAAAACATTGGTGCTTTTAGCATCAAAACCTGTTTTGGTACATAGAATTAGAGATGATATAAATTAAATCTTTGGTAGTTAATTTGGAAATGTTTCCTAGTGGTATACTGGAAACTTTCCATGTACGTAGTTTTTAGAGATTCTTAATGCTTTTTATGCTTGAAGCAGAAAAAGAATCTATATTATGTGTGCATCACAGTGTGTTAGCATGAATAGTTTAAAATCAAGCAGCCTTTTTCTTATACAACATAGTTTATTTCAGTGAGTAAACCTGTTGGCAAAATTGGGAGGGGCGGGGTAGAAAGGCAAAGATCCCACCGTGTGACAGCCATTAACATGTGCTAGCATAAACCACCCTGGCAGTGACAGCTATGTGCCACATTGGCATGTTGATGTTTGAGATTACTCAGAAGGAAAATGACTCAGTTTTTAGATCTGATCTAATGAGGATTATCTATATTTAGGTCTTTGTTAGCTGCATTCAATCCTGTACTATTCAGGTACAGAAGAAATAAATGAAAACAGAAAAATGTCTTTTTTCCATAATTTTCTCAGTATGTTGGGAAACTACTCGATTTGACTATAAGTACACCATGACTTTGTCACCTATGTCATTTAATGTTGTATAACATACACATAACATACACTTCACATTCATATTTAATGGAATAGTGTACCGTGAGTGAGTTCCAGACGTGAAAGTGTTCTGTGCTTAGTTCTGACTGGTAAGCTCAGTGGCAGCGATCATGTCTTCATAATACAGGTATGGTCTCCCTCTTATGCACTACCTCTACCTTAAATGGCTGCAGGTCCTATTTTATCGTATTGTTGAGAACACTGTTACTCAAGCTTAACTGATTTCTGGATTCCATCCCCAGAGATTTTGATTTACCAAGTCCAGGGTTGGGGAGGGAGGCGGGGAGCGGCAGCCAGGCTCCACAGGTGATTCTGATATAGTTAGTTCTTGGATCCTAATTTGAATATTAGTGAGTCTTTGCTTTTCAAATGCACAAAACTGAAACAATCAGGGAAGGGAAGCTGAGTCTAAGGGCACACCACCATCCAGTAGCATGTTCATCTTGGTGGCATTCTTGTTCCAAAGTGTCGGTTCCTAGGAAACCTTTGCCATTCCCTAAATGCTTTTAAACTTTGATTTCTTAAATTGCCCAGTACTTACTTGGGGCATAGAGATTTGGAGTTGAGAAGAGAAAATCATGTTTACAGCTGTTGATCATTCACAGATTTCATGAATTAGCTAAATAAATTGCTTTCCTGGTTTCTCTGAGACTTTTTGTGTGGAAAGAGCAGAAAATGTGGGGAGAGAAGGTTGATACTTTTGACTATGGTGTACTTTGCAGGTGGAGGAGGAGATAAGACTTAAATAACTTCTGTGAGTCAATTCAAGAAATTTAATCACTGTTTCTTAAATTGAGAATTGTAAGGGGGAACCCTCTAGCATGTAATCCAAGCCACCACCCAGGATAGGAATCCCAATGCAGATAACGTGAACCTGAGACTCTGGCTCAGTGTTGCTAGAAATGTACTTTTCACTTTACTGTTTATTTCAGTGATTTCAGTACTCTACCTTCAGTATATAATTCAGACACATGCAAAAAGAAATGGAATCTTTGGTTCTTTTTTTAGGATTTTTTAAAATTTATATTTAGAGAGGTAGGGAAGGAAAAAGGGAGAGAAATATCAATGTGTGGTTGCTTCTCGTGTGCCCCCTACTGGGGACCTGGCCTGCAACCCAGGCGTGTGCCCTGACTGGGGAACAAACCTCGACTGTTTGGTTTGCAGACCCATGCTCAATCCACTGAGCTAGGTCGGAATCTTGGGTTTTAAATAACCAATTTGCAAACCAATTTTTTAATTTAGTGTTTAAAAAATTTAAATATAATTCATATAAAATTCACCATTATAAAGTTTGCAATTCAGTGGTTTTTGTATATTCACAAGGTTGTGCAGCCACCACCACTAATTCCAGAACATTTTCAGTACCCCAGAAAGAAACTGTGCCCATTAGTGGTCACTCCCCAGTCAGTCCCACCCTCGGCCTCTGGCGACCACTAGCCTGCTCTCAATTTCTAAAGATTTGCCTGTTCTGGACATCTTATATAAATAGAATCATAGAATATGTGGTTTTTGTGTCTGGCTTCCTTTTTTATATTTAAAAACATTGTTTTTCAATGACAGTTTACATTTAATGTTATTTTGTATTAGTTTCAGGTGCACAGCAGAAGTGTCTGGTGGCTTATGCTCAGCATGATGTTTTATAGATTCTTCTGAGTTGTTGCATATAATAGTACTCCATTACTTTTTAGGGCTAACTCTTGGGTTGGCCAAAAAGTTAGTTTAGTTTTTTCCGTGCAATGGCTCTAGTAATCCTGAATTGTCTTTAACTTCACTCAAAACATTTGTTAGATTGTATTGTGACAGCTGTCATACCAATGTGCATTTAAAAAAAGCTTATCAAAATTGGTGAGTTTTTGTGCGACCATTTTAATAATGAAGATGGAAGAAAATACGCAACATTTTTGGTGTATTGTGCTTTATTATTTCAAGAAAGGTTAAAACACAACTGAAACACACACAAAAAGGTTTGTACAATGTGTGGAGAAGGTGTTGTGACCGATCGAACATGTCAGAAGTGGTTTGCGAAGTTCCTTGGTACTCTTCACATTTTGGCCAAATAATTCTTTGCTGTGGGGCTGTGTTATCATTGGAAGATGTTTAGCGGCACCCCTGGCCTCTTCCCACTAGAAGCCAATAGCAGGAGATAGCCGACAGACTCAGAATATCCGAATCAATGAAGTTGGTGAAAATAGAAAATGCGTCTTATTTTATGGACAAAACCATATGGAGTTTTTGGCCAACCCACTACTTACATTATGCTTTCCTACTTTTTTTGGAAAAAGTGGGGATTTTATGGATACTACAAGTTCATGGCCTTATCAGATATCTGGATCTCACTCTTTTCTTCCATGTTTCAGACAGCACTGGGCCAGGAGTTTGTTAACCAATAAAAACTTTCTTCTCTAGGGACTGTTAGGTCTTCAGCGCTTTAGCCAATTTGGATCCCAGATAGTTGAAGCGTTAATATTACTGAGTTATATGAGCAGTATTATTCAATGCAGGAGCCACAGTTTAGCACCGTAAAGTGTAAGTGGCTTAGACTTCAGATTGAAACTGCCAGCTGGTAGAGGATTTCACCTATATGGTAAAAACATTTTATTTCTTTTAAATACTATAAAATTAACATTTCTAAGGATATGAGAAATATTTAAAATAAGTGAGGCAAATATTAAGGAAACTTTTTTTTTTTAAAGATTTTATTTTTATTTATTTTTAGAGAGAGAGGGAAAGGGAGGAAGAAAGGGAGAGAAACAGCAATGTATGGTTGCCTCTAACATGGCCCTCACGGGGACCTGGCCCGCAACCCAGGCATGTGCCCTGACTGGGAATCGAACCGGGACAGCTTGGTTCCCAGCCCGCACTCAGTCCACTGAGCTACACCAGCCAGGGCTAAGGAAACTTTTCTGTAAATCTAAAATTATTACCAAATAAGAAGTTAAACTAAGTACATCTTTATCTGTTATATTAAGGGCAAAGTAAAGAGTTGAGAGGCCTGTCTTATACAATGAAAAATAAAAAGTTAGACACTGAAAACTGAATAAGCCTTGGTTAATGTGGCCTGAATGAATATTTACAATTCCCCACTCCCAACTGACCAGAAAGAAAGAGGTAAAAATATGACAAAGATTTTTTCATTGAAAGGCCCCATCTCAGAATATAAATTAGATTCAGAACACTATAAATGTCAAAGCATTACAGTTTGGAAGAAACTAAAAGATGACACTGGGACAAGGCGCACAGATCTTTAGCCCTTAAACACACAGGATATTGAATCAATTTTGGGAGAATGTGGAGATGGAAAAAGCAAAAGGTCACTCTATTTTCAGAGCAAGCCATTTGGGACTTCTGCCACATTGCAACTCCTGCCACATTGCAGCTCCTGCCACACTGCCGCTCCTGCCACACTGCAGCTCCTGCCACACTGCCGCTCCTGCCACACTGCCGCTCCTGCCACACTGCCGCTCCTGCCACACTGCAGCTCCTGCCACACTGCCGCTCCTGTAGCCACTTACCTTCCTGGAAAGAGTGCGGACATTCACTGGGTGTTTAAGTCCCCAGGGAACACAAGCACTGATGTAACCAATTGTGGAGGGAGCCAAACCGTTGGTAATACTGAGGTCAAACATCGGGAGCCCACAGATGTGTTTTGTTTGGTCTGTATGTGCTGATACAGATGATTGTTTTCTTTTAAAAAAATTGCGATATAATTGACATATAACATTACATTAGTGTCAGGTGTACCACATAAAGACGTGCATGTATCTTGAAATGATCACCACAGTAAATCTGGTGAGCATCTATTACATAGAGTTGCAAATTTTAAAAATCTTTTGATGAGAACTTTTAAGATTTATTCTCTTAGCAACTTTCAAATATACAGTACAGTACTATCATCTATAGTCATCTTGCTGCACGTGTGCTGTGCATCACATCTTCGGGACTTAGTTTTTATAACTGGAAGTTTTTACCTTTTGACTGTCTTCATCCGTTTTACCCACCCCTGCCTCTGGCAACCACTAATCTGTTCTCTGTTTCTGTAAGTCTTTTTTTTTCTTTTTTTAAATAAGATTCCACATATAAATAAGATCATATGTTATATGTCTCTCTCTGTCAGACATTTCACTTAGCATAATGCCCTCAAGGTCCATCCGTGTAGTTGCGAATTTCCTTTTTATGGCTGGATAATATTCCATTACATGTATCACATTTTCTTTATCCATTCATCCGCTAGTGGACACTTACATTGTTTCCATATCTTGGCTGTTGTGGATGATGCTGCAGCGAACATAGGGGTGCATATATCTTTATTGAGTTTGTGTTTTGGGTCTTTCAGATAAATACCCAGAAGTGGAATTGCTGGATTACCTGGTAGTTCTCTTTTTAATTTCTTGAGGAGATGCCCTACTGCTTTCCAGGTGGCTGCACCAGTTTATATCCCCATCAACAGTGTACAGGGTTCCCTCTCTCCACATCCTCAGCAACACAGTATTTCTTGTCTTTTTGATAATAGTCACTCTAACAGGTATGAGGCAGTGTCTTGCGGTGTCGATTTGCATTTCTTTGAGTAGCTTTTCATGTATCTAGTCCACCCTTGGGTGCCTCTGGGTGATGGAGCCTCTTCATTGTGCTGGCCTGGGTTACTGCGCTCCTCCTTGTGATTCTCCTAAGCCTCACCGACAGCTTTGTAAATAGTCCGCTTGTAAATAAATCTTCCCTGAGAGGCTGCTGTATTATGTCTATGTTACATTTTCTGGGTGTGATCATTGAATTGTGATGGTATAGAAGAATGCCCTTGTTCTTTTTCTTTTTTAAATCCTCACCAGAGGATATATATATTGATTTGAGAGACAGAGGGTGAGAAACATTGATGTGAGAGAGAAGCATCGATTGATTGGTTTGCCTCTCGTGTGCACCCCAAGTGGAGATCAAACACGCAACCCAGGTGTGTGCCCTGACCGGGCATTGAAACTGAGACCTTTTGGTGTACAGGGTGACGCTCCAATCAACTGAGCCACCTGGCCAGGGTGAATGCCCTTGTTCTTAGAGCTATGCCTCAACATTTAGGGATGAAGTGTCATGATATATGTAACTGTCAAATGGGATAGCAAAGGAAAAATATGTGTGTGTAAGAAGAGACAAAGTATTGTAATTGTGTCAAAACGTTAGTGCATCTTTGTTAAGATATATGGGTATTCACTGTTGACATTTCTCTTTAAAAAAAAAGATTTTATTTATTTTAGAGGGGAAGGGAGGGAAAAAGAGAGGGAGAGAAACATCAGTGTGTGGTTGCCTCTTGTGCGCCCCCAACTGGGGACCTGGCCAGAAATCCAGGCATGTGCCCTGACTGGGAATCGAACTGGTGCCACTTTGGTTCGCAGGCCGGCACTCAATCCACTGAGCCACACTAGCCAGGGCACTGTTGATATTCTTGCAACTCTTTTGGGGCTTTGGAATTTTCAAAATAAGAAGTTGGGGAAACTATTAAACAATAAAACATGAAATACTGATATGGATAAAGAGCTTTATAAAACTAATAAAATGTCAGTATTTGAACAAGCAAATCACTGAAGGAGAAATATAGAAAGCTCTTAAACAAAAGGAAGCTTAACTTGAATAATAAGGGAACACAAATTTAAATAAGCTGTCAGTGTTATCTGTCAAAGTAGCAGAGATTCAAAACAGTGGCAATGTCCGACCCAAAGCCCAGAAGCATAAAAAATGGTAGCAGGGGTCTAAGCAGTGGCTGAGGTGGGGGAGTCAGAGCCCAGAATGGGGAGGGTGGGTGCCAAGCAGCAGCAGGGCTCCGGCTCGAAAGGTGGAGAATGACTGACCTACCTGGAATGGGAAAATGAAGGAGAAAAATATAAAAAGAGGAGGCAGTTGCTTTGAGCCATATGCTAATCCAACCAAAATATTCAGAGCCTTCACTACAAATATACCTTTTGATGTGAAGTGGCAGTCACTTAAATACCTGGTGATATAAATAAAAAGTTGGGGAGGTAACCTACGTGGAGCTCTTTTAAATGGATGGTGAAGGCCCTGACTGGTGTGCTCAGTAGGTTGGGCGTTCTCCTGCTGCCTGTTCATTTCCCGGTCAGGGCACATGCTTGGGTTGCTGGCCAGATCCCTGGTTGGAGGTGTGCAAAAGACAACCAATTGATGTTTTGCACATTGATGTTTCTCTCCCTCCCTTCCCCCTCTCTAACAATAAATAAATCAATCTTTAAAAAATATATTACTAGTAAGTGGATGCTGAAGGAAAGTCAGGGGGATGTGGCGTTCTTGAATTCATGATGGAAGACAGTGTGAAAGAAGCTGCTGAAGTTCTAAACCAGCACAGTCCAAGTGGGAAACTACTGGAAGTCAAAGAAGATCCTGATAGAGAACACGCCAGGAGAGCAATGCAAAAGCCTGGAAGACTTGGGAGCGCAGTATTTACAGCAAATCTGGATTATCAAGTTGGCTGGAAGAAGCTGAAGGAAGTTTTTAGTATGGCTGGTGTGGTGGTCCAGGCAGACATGCTTGAGGATAAAGATGGAAAACGTCATGGAATAGGCACTATTATTTTGGAACAGTCCATTGAAGCTGTGCCAGCTATATCAATGTTTAATGGGCAACTGCTGTTTCATAGACCTGTGCGTGTGAAAATGGACGAGAGAGCCTTAGCGAAGGGAGATTTTTTTCTCTCCTAGGCATTCACAACTTCCACATAGACTTGGTGGTATTGGCATGGGGTTAGGACCAGGAGGGCAGCCTATCGATGCCAATAACCCAAATAAAGGCATTGGCATGAGAAACGCAACAGTGGGAGTGGAAGACATAGGATTTGGAATAATAAAACGGGAGGCGTGGAGGGGCCCTTTGGTTGTGGTATGGAAAAACATGGGTAGATTTGGATCCGGGATAAACATGGGCATAATAAATGGCGGAGGGTAGAGGCAATGTCCCCGAGGTCAGGTGGATGGCCCCCAGCATTGACTCCTCTGGGGATGACTGTGTGGAGCACATGGGTGCAGGCTTGGCCATGGCATGGATGGTCTGGGCTCAGATTGAGCACATGCGCCTGGTCGTTGACCCATTGGGCCCCGGCATCTAGTGCAAAGGCCCACTGAGCCTCGACCACATAGCCTCCTGTACTGAGTGCATGGGCCAGACACAGAGTGCATTGGGTCTGGCGTGGAGCGCTTGGTTGCCAGCATGGGCTTTGGCCATGAGTGCATGGCTGCACCCATTGTGGGCCAGACCCTTGGGCACATGGGCTTTGGTGTGGAGTGTATGGGGCCTTCCATTGAGCACATAGTACCCGCAGGCTTGGGGCTGGCCTGGAGGGCAGGGGTTCCATGATGGGTTGCATGACCACTGGCCCCGAGCACATGGGCCTGGAGTGCATGGGGCCCACCATGAGCTCGGTCCCGAGTGCTGGCATTGAGCACATGGGCCTGGCCATGGGTGGTAGTGGCAGTGCCAGCTTTGACCATGCCATCAAGATAGAGCATGATTACTGTGGAGGAAGCTTTGTAGGTTTCTTGGGTGGAGCTGGAGGCCATGTGTCTGGAGTGGCCAGGAAGGCCTGCCAGGTATTTATGAGAAATGTCCCATTTGCTTTTACGTAGAAGATGCTAAAGCACAAATTCAACAAATGTGGCCATGGGCTGTGTGCCAACATCAAGAGGGAAAATGGGGAATCCGAGGGGTGCGGTGTGGTTAAATTTGAGTCACCAGAGGTGGCTGAGAGTGTCTGCCGGATGATGAATGGGGGGAAGCTGAGTGGCTGAGAGATTGATGTTTGAATCGATAGAAATACTTAAGCAACTGCCTTATTTAAACAGCAAAACCAGACCTCTAAATTTGCACATTTTCTTGTTAAACATTTAAATATGTTGGCTGGATGTATAAAGATGTTTTAAAAATGCAGTTGCTTTTTGGGGTACTTTGAATTACTGGGGTTCCCTTTGATTGTTTGCATTGAGGTTGCAATGTGCACAGTTTTTTTTTTTGTAGTTATGGCATCTCATTGACATCAAATATGACTTTGATAATGAATACCAGTTCCTGGGGAAAAAAGTAATATGCCCAGTGCTGATGGGGATGTAACAAATTGAACGGAAAAAATAGTTTGTGGCCTGCCGTCTTGCAAGCAGCCTGCCGGTGTCTGTGAATGCTCAAAATCTGTATGATCTTTAATCACAGAAATTGCATTAAATGAAATCAATCTAATAAGGTAATAGAAGTCAGGTTGTGTGTACAAAGCATGTACTTTGCAACATTGGTAACAGTAGCAAAAAACATTTAAAGATCCATCAATTGGGGTTTGGTTTTATACACAGTAGAATACTATTTAACTGTTAAACACAATAGTTAATATGTTGATATACAATGATATCCCTGATTGTTACATTAAAATAAAAGCAGGTTAGAGAAAAATACATATAGTACTACCCCACTGAAAGTAAAATAACTACATATTCTAAGCATAATTTTACATATACTGTTACAGAGGTTTTGAAAATCTGGTTGGAAGACTGTCAAAAAGGTAGGAAAATTATGGAGGAGTGGTACTTATTCTTTCTTTTTGGATTTTTTTATTTTAAAGAAATAACAATCATATAATAGAAAATTAACAATTTTCATTTCAATAATTTTTTCTTTAATATGATTTCAGGTATGCTGCTGTGTTCATACAGAATTGAGTTTTAAAAAAGAAAAGTCCATTAAGAAATTAATTTTGCTCCTGTGCATTCTCTTTTCAGAGCAGTGGAAAGAGCTCAGTGCTAGAAAGCCTCGTGGGGAGGGACCTGCTTCCCAGAGGCACTGGCATTGTCACCCGGAGACCTCTCATTCTGCAGCTCGTCCACGTTTCCCCTGAAGATAAACGGAAAACTACAGGAGAAGAAAATGGTATGTTTTAAATGGAAATGAGAATCATTATTATTTGTGGTCGAATCTTAAAGACAAGAATGGATTAGACAGAAATTAGTGGCTGTAGCAGAATCAGAGGTCTGTGAAGAGAAGTGGCACGCCTCTTTTCACGTTAGGAAGAGAGTGCCTTTTGTTTTGAGGAGAGTGAGGAGCTTGTTTGGAATAATGCCTTTTGGGTGTTCAGCTTAGTAAACTGTTATGCTGTTTAATGGGGGTTTAGTGAGATACTCAGCAAACAGGAATCAGTTATTTTAAAGAAAATGTTTTGTCTTGAGTGTTTTAAATGTTTTTTCCTATTGTTTGAAACAATATTTTGCTTTTTTGCATTGATTTAGAATTTAAATAATTTATATTCTAGTGTAAAGACTTTATTTTAAATAAGATTAAAGTGACTTTATTTTTCAGCAAACTGATGCTATCTCACCTTCTCTTTTTTTAACTATATTTTATTGATTATGCTGTTACAGTTGTCCCATTACCCCCCTTTTTGCCCCCCACCCACTTAACCCCCCCTTTCCCCACCCTTTAGTTTTGTCCATAGGTCATACACATAAGTCCTTCTGCTTCTGCACTTCCTATGCTATTCTTAACCTCCCCCTGTCTGTTGTCTACCTACCATTTATGCTACCTATTCTGTGCCCCATTCCCACCCTCTCCCCCTACCACTCCCT
>PVJI01003341.1:55388-125979 GCA_004026765.1 Micronycteris hirsuta
ACATTTCATACAATAAAGGCTGGGTGGTGATGAACTTCTTGAACTTGACCTTATCTGAGAAGCACTTTATCTGCCCTTCCATTCTAAATGAAAACTTTGCTGGATAGAGTATTCTTGGATGTAGGTCCTTGCCTTTCATGACTTGGAATACTTCTCTCCAGCCCCTTCTTGCCTGCAAGGTCTCTTTTGAGAAATCAGCAGACAGTCTTATGGGAATTCCTTTGTAGGTAACTGTCTCCTTTTCTGTTGCTGCTTCTAGGATTCTCTCCTTATCTTTAATCTTGGGTAATGTAATTATGATGTGTCTTGGTGTGTTTCTCTTTGGGTCCAAGTTCTTTGGGACTCTCTGAGCTTCCTGGACTTCCCGAAAGTCTATTTCCTTCACCAGCTTCGGGAAATTCTCCATCATTATGTGTTCAAATAAGTTTTCAATTCCTTGGATTTCTTCTTCTCCTTCTGGCAGCCCTATGATCCGTATGTTGGGCCATTTACAGATGTCCTGGAGGTTTCTGAGCCCTTCCTCCGTTTTTTGAATTCTTGTTTCTTCATTCTTTTCTGGTTGGATGTTTTTTTCTTTCTGCTGGTCCACTCCATTCATTTGAGTCCCAGTTTCCTTCTCATCCCTATTGGTTCCCTGCAGATCTCTCCTCATTTGTTCAAGCAATTTCGATAATTTTTCGTCGAATTCTGTGAGCATTCTGATTACTAGAGTTTTGAACTGTGCATCTGATAGGTTGTCTATCTCTTGGTCGGTTAGTTCTGGAGCTTTGATCTGTTCCTTTCTTTGGGCCATTTTTTTTCCCTCGGTGCTCCTGTTACTCTAAGGAGGGCGGAGCCTTGGGGTTCACCTGGGCAGGAAAACTCACAGTAGTTGTGCTGTGACGTAGCCTGTGGGGGCGGGACCTGAGCGCACAGTGGCGCCTGCTCCGCTCTCCACACCCACACCGCCTCCCGCAAGCAATTTGAGCCCCTCTGCCCCGGTTCCAGGGGTTGCTTCAGGGTCGGTGGGTCTCCCCAGTGAACTCTCCTGTGAGGCCGGGAGTTCCTCCCGCCGCTGACTCCACCCCCACCGGTGCTCTCAATCTGCGCCGATGGGTTGCACCCTGCTTTCTCTCCAGGTTTGTCTGCACGTGAATGCGGACCTGCCCGGTCCACCAGTCTCGGCCCCGCTGGGTCTGGATGAGCCGGGCGCTGGCCGCGCTTTGGTCAGGCGCCCCCGTGCTTCAGCTCCCCGGGAACCGTCCCTCTAACCGCGGTCCTGCCGTCTGCTCACCAGCTCGCCGCGGGGTCGCCGAGCGCTCTCCCTCCGCCCTGCTCCTCCCGGCTCACCAGACTGGATGAATGTATCTTCTTTAATTCCTTGGTTGTCGGAGTTCCTCTCAATTCGATTTTCTGTCAGATCTGGCTGTTTTTGGTTAGATAAATTTCTGGTTTTTTCCTTGTTTGGCTGTGCAAGGAGGCTCGGCACATTCACCTATGCTGCCATCTTTTTGGAAGATCTCACCTTCTCTTTTCTGATGTTACCCATGTGCCTGGGTTTTGAATCTTTTGCCCTTCAATAAGATGAATATGATTTTTAGAAAGTTTTGATTTTTTATTATCTTTTTTACTTCCTTCTTTTGCTAAAGCTTACCTATATGCACACACTATTTTGATTTTTAGATCTCCTCCCCCAAGTAGTAAAACGGGGATTATTAGGGTAAGGAAATGTGCACTGTCCTTTGTCACACTCCTTTGGTTAAACTGAAAATATTTTAAGAAATGCTGTCTGTGTCAATCAGCAGATTTTAATTGCTTATTAAATGTGTATCCTATATTAATAATTTCTATTAGTGAAGTTTGAAATGTAATATTTAATCTGCCCTTTTTTAGGTCAGTGTTTGGCTCAGACTTTGTCTGCCAGATTTGGGAAGTCTGTAAAGTAGCTCTAATTGTTCCGTGGCAGGGCAGCGCAGGGCTGTGCTTGGGTTTCATCTGTGGAGGCTGCGTTCATGCAGTGTGTCATTGTCTCCTGAGTCTGATGTAAGACGAGGATAGTATTGATGAATTGAAGTGCCTGTCCTTTCATTTCTGTGAGTGATTTTTTCTCTCACTTAATACAGGAGCACTGATGGTGGTAACTGATCCTCTCCCTATACCACACCCCCTGCCGCCCCGAAAAAAGACCTGTCATGAGCATTTACAATGACTGTGTAAAGTTAATCACTGAACCAAATTAGCAAAGTTGTAGATGTTACCAAGTAATTTGGGGGGATAGACTGCCCAAGGATATAGGGGGAAGGTGCTTGTTAGGTACCTTTTTGGTATATTTATTATTTGTATTTCTAATATATTTTTATTGTTGAAATTCTGGGCCTTGGGTTTAATCATTTTGCACTAATTTATGGTCCAGATTCAAATATACAGAATCATACTTTAAGAATTTTATTCCCACTAACATTCAATTAAATTTCCAAATATCTTAAACTAAAACTTTAATAAACTGTATGGCATTCATTACATGTCTTTCTTTTAACTCTTCGTTGCCTGCAGTCACTTGAAAAGGGCAGCCGAGGACAGCCCGTTCACTTAGAGACTGTTCGGGGGTGTGGGCGGTGTCTAGAGAAGGGCGTCCGTTTTAGCTGGAGAGGTCTTAGTGTCTCACTCTTTGCTTGTGTGTCCACTATGTTTTATTGATGTCTTTCTTGGTGGTTGGTTAGTAAATCTGCATATCTTTACCTGCACTTGTATATATTTTTTCTTCAAGCTTAGTGCTTATTTTTTTCTGTAAAATAATAAAACCTTACTTAAAATGACAATTCAGCTATCCAGAACACAAAATAGATTTCATGAATTTTGAGTACTAGATTTCATATGTCTTATTAATAGCTAGGACAGTGCCTTAGTTTTTCCTCAGAGCCTCTTTATCCCTGGGATTAACAGTTCTACCCAGTCATAAACCATTCTAACCAGAGGAAATTAGATGATGCAGAACAACAGTTAGTCAGCCAGGAGGGTATGAACCACCGGACAGCCTGGCGGAGAGGAAATAGGGAGGAAAATGTAATCAGAAAAACTTCCAAAAAGGAAAAAAGTCAGTGTCTAGCCATTTTGTATTGGGATTTATGGCCTTGGAGGGCTTTGTTGGGTAGCAAAGGCTGAAGTTACCAATAATAGGTTAATTTAAGAGGAGTGTCTTCTAAGATGACATAGAGCAATAATAATCCATTTCATTTTTTATTTTTTTTTTTTAGATTTTATTTATTTTTAGAGAGAAAGGAAAGGAGGGAGAGAAACATCAATCAGTTGCTCTCGCACACCCCTGACTTGGGGACCTGGCCCGCAACCCAGGCCTGTGTCCTGACTGGGAATTGATCCTGTGACCCTTTGGTTCACAGGCTAGCACTCAGTCCACTGAGCTGCACCAGCCAGGACAAACAATATAATCCATTTTCGATCGAGATCATCAAAACTGGCTTAAATAAAATATTTTCATGTTTAATACTATGTGTACAATTTAATTATCAGGAAAATTTACTTAATGTGAGATCCTTCATTCTGCTAACTACATAGGATAATTGAGGCATCAGTATATAGATTTTATTTTTAAGCTTGTCCCTACTTCTGCCAATGTAATAGAATTTTCTGATAAAATCTTAATAAAAACAATGTTAAACTTTTGGAGTGGGATGGTAGTTTAGTTTGAACTTTGAGTTCCAGGAGTATCTTTTATATATCTGTAAGAAATAAATCATGCTTTCCTCAGATTTCCATTTAGACAAAATGCAAAAGTAGCATGCTGATTAAAGACCAAAATTGTTTCTATGGGGTTCTATTAAATTCCATATATATTTCAAAGAACAATCCCTTATGAAGCTCAGTGTTAGTGAATATATATTTGCATATATTTACTCACCCTGAAGGTCTCAAAGAAGTGCTCAGTATGTCTTGTAGATGCTTTTCGACCAGGCGGTCTGTCTTCTTCACAGTCAATTATCAGGTATCTAGGGCAAATTTTTGAATAGTAAATTAATTTCAGTCCATTTGTGTTAGAATTAGAAACCAGAAGTGACATAATTAGTTGTAATGGAAAATAAAAATAGATTACGGCACACAACATGCTTCATTTGTATCACTTACAGTATTATATACATCCCTCTAATTAGAATTAATTGTGATGGAAATTATATAGTTGTAAATTTTGAATAATTGAATGCTACGTGCATTTGAAATGTATTCAGGTTTCTGCACTTTTTTTAAAAAGGTTTAAAATATTAGGGATAAGCACTAAACTTAACATTCTGTGCTGTTTCTCTTTAACTACAGACCCTGCCACATGGAAAAACTCAAGACACCTTTCTAAAGGTTTCCTTTCTCCATTTGTCGTTGGCCCTCCCTTTCTATCATGCCTGCATGTATGCTTACGTGCTCTTCCAGGCGGCGCACGTGGTTTTCTTCCCTTTTTATTTGCCTGTCCACATTGACTGTTGAAGGTTTTAGTGGTTCTTGTTACCTTTTGGCATTTCCTCAGAATGAAGGCTTTTTTTGGTGGTGAATGTAATTTATTTTTATTTTAAAAAACATGCTTGTGAAGCCAGGCCTTTTTTAAGGTAAATTCAAAACACCCGTTTGGTATGTAGCGCCTGCCTCTGTGAGTTCCGTTCACCTAGATTACTTCAGTCCTCCAATGAGTCTTCTTGGAAGAAGGTACTAAGCTTCAAGTAGGTGAGCATTTTACTGGTAAAAAGGATCCAGTTTTATTTACCTTGATTCCACCAAAGAACTGATCCACATTTCTCAATAAATATTTATCTGAATGTCTTACAGTTATTGTTATTTTGATTTCAGGTGGCTGATATGCATTATTCATAAACTCAGCCATTAAGACATTTAAAACTCTGAGTTTAGCAAAAGCAGAACAGCTGTACTTGGGGGAGGTAGTTTACATTACTAGCTTCTCTGGAAAATACAAAGCAAAACTTGTTCTCTTTAAGTTTGAGACCACTTGAACAGTACCTACAGTGAATAATTTTCCTTTTGTCAGAAAGAGACTTACCATTGGAGGCTAATGGAGCAGGGCAGCTCCATACAGCGCACGTGCTAGGGCGCCCCTCTCCCTGCATCCCCGCCAGTGCTTCCCTACTTTCAGGTCTAGGAAACAGTCTTGGCCCTGGGGGGAAGTTCACTTTGAAAGTACATATACATTATAGAACAGCATCACACTACTGAGAGAGCTCTTTAAAGGAACAACAAATTGTAACTTTATAGATGACCAACAGGAAACCAAATAAAAAAAAAAAACAGGTTGAAAAGTTAGCTGTTTCATTCACATATTACAAATTTTTACCCTAAGTTATGTGTGTGAATCTTATGTATGCTTTTGGCATTACTTGATGTCTTTAAGTTTTCTTCTTTTAAGCCATTAGCTTGATTACTTTCATCAGATAAACTACTTTTATGTGTAAGATATTTAAACTTTTCACTATAATATAACAAAGTATGAAGAGAAGTGAACAATTTTATTCATAAAATCTGGGTTTCAAATGGTGGGATGACCTGTGAATAACTCTACCTAAAATGAATCATGTTTTTGAAATACACGAGAGCATTTTAAAATGTGAGAGTGTTGTTGGGTTGGCCAAAAAGTCCGTATGTTTTTTTTTCTGTAAAATAAGACACATTTTCCATTTTCACCAGTAACTACTGATTTGGATATTCTGAGTATATCAGCTGTCTTCTGCATTGGCTTCTAGTGGGAAGAGGCCAGGGGTGCTGCTAAACATCTTCCAATGGATAACACAGCCCCACAGCAAAGAATTATTTGGCCAAAATGTCAATAGTACCAAGACACTTCACAAACCACTTTGACATGTTTGATCAGTCACAGCACCTTCTCCATGCACTGCACAAATCTTTTTGTGTGTTTCCATTGTGTTTTAACCTTTCTTGAAATAATAAAGCATAATACACCAAAAATGTTGCGTATTTTCTTCCATCTTCAATATTAAAATGGCTGCACAAAAACTCACCAATTTTGATAAGCTTTTTTTAAATGCACGCTAATATGACAGCTGTCACAATCTAACAAAATTGTTTTGAATTTAGTTAAAAACAAATAAGCGCTACTAGAGACTTTTACAGAAAAATGTAACGGACTTTTTTGCCAACCCAATATGATTTAGCAGATCTTAAAATACTCATTAACTTGTAGTTAGTGGCAAAATAGGAACCAATAATATTATGTTGCGTTTTTTAATTCCTAACTAAACATAAAAAGTAATTCTCATAGTTTCCAATAAATTGAGCTTTTCTTTTTCCAGGGGTTGAAGCAGAGGAGTGGGGTAAATTTCTTCACACGAAAAATAAGGTAATGACACAGTATCATGAAGAAATAACATGTTGAAAAACTCTTTTACAGGTAGTTTATAATTTAGTTCCTCGTCATTGGCAATGTGGTATGTATCTTGAAGCTGCTGTTCCTTGTAAAATAAAGCTTATCTTAGTGACATTTCTGATCACAGTAGTTTATTTGGAAAATACTAAGTTGAGCCCTATGCTCTCTAATTTGGAGATTCTTTTTCTTACAATTATAGTTGACGTACGGTATTCTGTTAGTTTCAGGCATACAATATCGTGATTAGATATTTATATACCTTATGAAGTAGTCACCATGATCAGTCTGGTGACCCACCTGGCACCATACACAGTTATTACAGTCTGACTGACTATATTCCCTATGCTGCACTTTATATCCCTGTGAATATTTTTACATGGAGATTCTTAACTCTTGTGGGGTCAGGCAGCTTTGAAAAGCTCATATAAACTGTGATTCGTTGACTCATAAAAATGTATGTGTATGTATTAGAATTTGTTTACTAATTCTCTGAAGCAGATCTGTAGACATCCTTGAAATTTATTAACCTCCCCACTTAAGAATTTTTTATCTTACTTTGAATATCATCTTTTTTTGTTTCAATAATTTTTAGCTTTACACAGATTTTGATGAAATTCGACAAGAAATTGAGAATGAAACAGAAAGAATTTCAGGAAATAATAAGGTAGGCATCATTTTAAAGTTAGAAAGTATAAACATTAGTAAATCTACTATTCAGCATATTTTGATATAATGTGTGGTGAGCATTGTAAATTCATAATCCTGGTCTTTGACCCTAATGGAGTATATTTTCACAAATATATTAAAACTACTTAAAATCCCTTTTGTTTCTTAGAGCTTTTACATGCTGTCAGATACTTCATTTAGATGTTTATTCTTGATCTTAAAGGGCTCTATACCGAGTAAGGCTGGATTCTGTTGTGAATGCAAAGACGGAGAAATTAAGTATTTTTATTTCAGTGAATATGAAAGGTACAGTCGACCCTTGAACAACAATGGGGTAGTGGAACATGCCAGCACTCTGCATGTTTGGATTCCCATTTGTCAAGTTGAACCTTGAAAAGCCTGGGTTTGAACTGCGCAGATCAGTTGAAAAAATTTATGTGTAAGTGGAACCAGGTAGTTCAAACCCATATTATTCAAGAGTCAACTGTAATGTTAGAAACTTTAATTTTTAAAAATTACTTCTTATATTTTATCCTCATCCGAGAATATGTTTATTGATCTTGGAGAGAGGGGTAGGGGGAGAGAGAGGCAGAGTGAGAGAGAAACGTCCATCAGTTGCCTCCCATAAGCGCCCTGACCCGGGGATAGAAGCTGCAGCCTAGGTGTGTGCCCTGACCGGGAATCAAACCTGCACCCCTCTGGTGCACGGGATGACGCTCCAACCACCTGACCCACTTGGCCAGGGCGGCAGCTGAATTATTGTTTTGTTTCCTAAGATTGTGGAAATTTAAGATAAATTAAGTAATGGTATCTTGTCTAAGATACCATTAATCTTGATACTAGGCACTATCAAACTCCCTCCTTAAATCATTGTTTTCCTCTCTCCTTTATTCCTATTACTTTTCTCTCTCTTCTTTTCCTTTTAATTTAACCTCCATTCTTATATTACCTAGAGGCACATTTAATCCTACAGGTGGGCACTAGCCTACTATTACTATTTAACAAATATTTATTGAGCCCTTTTAAATGCCAGATGCTGTGCTGGAAAGGTTATTTCCTGATAGACATTTTTGGAGCCATGTTAATTTTTTATGCCTATGCAGGATATTTGCTGCTTTTTCAGTGATTGACTCAGCTTTGTTCATTACTGAACTCTATCGAAGCTGGTAACCTTTGATTTACTGCTACTGCTGCCGTGTTCCTGCATTTCTAACGATTGGGTTGGATAATAGAAAAGTGGCAGGAAACTAGATTAGCTTGTCCTCGGTCCTATAATTATTTCAGGGATAATTGTGACTTTTGGGATGTTACTAATAATCACACCAGTCTGAATTAATCTTTCCTGTGATTCCAATGGATTTACTGAACTTAGGAATTGGTGGCAGTTTTACATAGTACTAGAATTCAGAATGAACTGGTTGGCAAGTCAAAAGGGAAGGGCTTTAGTCACAGACTGAATGTCATGAAGGACAGAGTCCCTGTACAGCCAAGAAGTTTAATTTATGATGGGGATATGTCATCCGTAGTGTCCAGAAGATGAGAAGTCCCCTACCCTCAAGTCTTTGGAAAACCTTTCCTAAATCATGTTTATAATAAAGTATATGATACTTTGATCTTAATAAGTAATTTTATATGTGAAAATATCTAAATGATTTCATATGTGTAACACAAAGCTTTGAAAGATTTGAAATATCTGTGAGATTGGAGTTGTGAAGGCTTTTGGGAAAAGCTTTGTATTGGGCATGATAAGGGAATGCCTGAATATAAACAAGGTAGGCATGCTGAATATTATTAGCCTGTAATGACTCTGGAGCAGTGGCGTATTAAAAATAGAAATGTACTTCAGGGTAATCTAATATAGCAAATACAATTGTATAGAGAATTCAGAGTAAAGGATGTTCCAATAAAGCTGATGGGAAATTTGAATTTTGAGTGGGTAAATGAAGGAAGATAAAAGGTGGATAAATAGAGTACATTTTAAAGGATAAAGGAGGATATGCAAAAACAAATTATGAACATTTAGTAACTACATGTGACCTTTTACATGTAAAGTAAACTCAACTCTAAAACTTGTACAAGGCTAGTAGTGAAGAGCCTGTGTAATAATCTTAGTATAGGGGAGAGAAAAAACGGGTATTTCACACTATCCAGATTCTTACCATTCAAATTCAGGGAACTGGAGATCCAGAAAAATTTTCTGAGGAATCTCTTCCAGATACACTCTTGCCACTTGATAGTCGAAGATCAGGAACCGAATTGGTTTGGATAACTTGTTTACTTTCTGAGCTCAAGATCCTCATAAATTTGGATAGCAATACATTATTCTTTTGTTCAGCACTGTCTGCTAAACATGTTTAAGAAACGGTATCTGCTTAGAATCAAGAAAAAACTGTGAAATAATACAGGGGAAATAAGTTGTGAGTGTTAGTGGTGCAGGGTTCAATAGGACGGTAATGTGCTCTGTCCCTTGCTGCTTTACTTTCCATGTGTTTTGTCAGGTTTTGATTGTTAAAATATTTTAGGGATCATGGTTTAAGTCATATTTAAAAGCATCTAATGTATATCTACTTGAAATGAGGTTTACTTTGACATTTTTATATTTCATTGAAATTTCAATGTGATTTTAATATGATATTTTAAAACTTATTTATAGGGAGTAAGCCCTGAACCAATTCATCTTAAGATTTTTTCACCCAATGTTGTCAATCTGACACTTGTGGATTTGCCAGGAATGACCAAGGTAAAGAATCGTCGTTATTCATTGTGGATTTGGTTTTTGTTTTCACTTGAACTAATGTGGTTTTTCCTTAGAATAATCATGTATGTATGTATGTATGTATGTATATATTTGCAGTCAACTTGATCTCTTAGAAGCATTTGATAATGGTTGAGCCATTTCTTCTCCTTGGACCACTCTTTACTTGTCTTCTAGTTCCACCTCTACAGGGTTACTTCACTGGCCACTCCTTAAAGTCTCTTTTGCTTGTTTCTTATCTTCTCAATGTCTAAACAGTGAGTGTCTCAGAGCTCAGTTTTTGGACCTGTTGTTAAGGGAGTACACTTTGCCCCTTGATGATCTCATCCAATAGTATGGCTTTAAATACACGAGGAACTGTATGCTGACAGTATTTAAGTATCTCTAGGCTTATATATCCGTCTCCAGAATTGTATAGCTAACTGTCTACTTGACATATACAGTATCGATGTTTACCAATTCCTGGCCCATTCCTCAGCCTGATTTGATCCCTCTGTAATCTTCCCCATCTCAATAAATGACAACTCTATTCTACCAGTTGCCTGGCTAAAAAGTTTGTAGTTATCCTTGATACCCATCTCATACCCTATTCATGTCAGCAAATCATCTTGGCTCCTTATTTTTAAAATATGTACTTCTCCCTCATCTCCTTCATTTCAGATCTTTCTTCAAATGTCATTATCTGAGTGAGGTCTTCCCTGATCACTCTGTTTATTAACACATTAAGTGCAGAGCCAATTTTTCTGGGCTTTCCATTCAGGCTGCGGCCAGTGACCACTTGACAGGTGTTGAGTTAGAGTATAAACAGGCACACAATGGTGCAGCCAATGCAAAACTTCATTAAAGTTACAGCATTTATTTTTTAACCTTCATACTGCCATCCCAGGCACCGATGTCACACAAACAAAACGTCCATTGTCAGTCCCTGGGGACTGACGCTGCCTGAACAGAAAGTTCACTGTCAATCCCCAGGGACTGATGCTGCGCTTAACGTGTTAAAAGCACAATCCAATTTAAAAGTATAACCTTCTCTAATCATTCTGTAGCCTTCAGTTCTGTTTTCAGGGTAGCCTCCGTCAGCCTCCTGCTACCTAGAAACTATATTTGTTTGTTTATCTGCTTTTAACCACTAAAATACAAGCTCTATGAAGACAGGAATTTTGGTCTTTTTTTTAATTAACAACTGTGACATAATCGAACATGTAGAACAGTTTCTGAAATACTGTAGGGTGTGAATAAATACTTGCTAATTGAATGAATGAATGTGTCTCAAAGTAATTAACATTGACCAATCGTTAACATGGTAAACTTGATATTTGCAAGAGATACATTTTGCGACTTTTACCTATTACCAAATTCATATATACCACTGAAGTATATAATTTCTTTTTAACTATCTATAAATGGAGTAATACCTATAATCTGTGGATTAAATGGGGAAAACGCTGAATCAATTTTTATTACTAGTTTCTTGCTCATCTCTGTTTGGTTCAGGTGCCTGTAGGTGATCAACCTAAAGATATAGAGCTTCAAATCAGAGAGCTCATTCTTCGGTTCATCAGTAATCCAAATTCCATTATCCTCGCTGTCACTGCTGCTAATACAGATATGGCAACATCAGAGGCACTTAAAATTTCAAGAGAGGTAGATCCAGATGGTAAGGACAGATGTTAATATTTATTGAGATGCTTGGTTAATATTTGTAAATCTACTTCCTTTCGCCCTGGCTGGGTGGTTAAGTTGGTTGGAGCATCGTCCCATACACCAAAATATTGCAGATTCAGTCTCCTTGGTCAGGGTGTGCACGGGAGGCATCTGAATGATGTTTGTCTCTCACATCAGTGTTTCTTTTTTCTCTCTCGCTCCCATCCTCTCTTGCTAAAATCAATAAACATATTCTCAGGTGAGAATTAAAAAAATCTACTTACTTTCAAGAAAGTACTTTTTAATTTTAAAAGGAATTGCTTTGGCTGTTAATACATTGTAAAAATAATGCTTTCCTATTTTGCTTATAGTTTCTAATAGAAATTCTGGTGGAAAAATAAAGTTTTAATAGATAAATTTCTGTACAGGCTATGCAAAAATACTTCACCATAATGTCCATATTTGTAAATGGTTACCTAATGATTTAAAAAGATGGCTGTGTAAAAAGAGCTTGTTAGTGTATTGGGTTGCCCAAAAAGTCCATATGGTTTTTTCCATAAAATAAAAGACACATTTTTCATTTTCACCAATAACTTTATTGATTTGGATATTTTGAGGATGTCGGCTCTCTCCTGCATGGTATACTGTTGATTGTTCTCAATCAGTCTCTCTATTTGATTGCTGTCAACTTCACCTGGTCTACCCAACCATGAAGCATCGTCCAGCCAGAAGTCTCCAGCACGGAACTTTGGCATGTTCAATCACTCACAGCACCTTCTCCATACACTGCACAGATCTTTCTTCTGAGTTCCAATTGCCTTTTTACCTTTCTTGAAATAATAAAGCAAAATAGGCCAAAAATGTAGCTTATTTTCTTCCATCTTCAATATTAAAATGGTTATAAAAATTTACCAATTTTGTTGTTTTTTAAAAAATGCACACTGATATGACAGCTGTCACGAGACAACCTAACAAAATTTTCTAGTGAAGTTAGACAACTAAGTGCTACTAGTGCCATCTTACAGAAAAAAAACAAATGAACTTTTTGACCAACCCAGTAAATAAAAAGACTTGTGTTTTTGAATGGCTGATTTCTGAGAATAATTAACTCCAATAGTAGATAATTATAGATTATTTACATTTTAGTAGATAATTATAGTACCTATATTTTTCTGAGGCACAAAACATTAGATGTGCTCAAGGAGGAGATTTTTAGAAATAAAGGTAAAATCCTTTTATGAAGCATTCGTAACCCCAAGGGTTAGTTCAGACTGTGGGTCAGTGTATAATACTTGACTAATGCTATAGTGTGCATCTCTTAATATATAAAAAATACCAGCTTGTAGGAGAGTAGTTAGTATTGCTGTTAAGAAATACATGCATTGCTCCACACAGGAGATAATTTTTTTTTTTACTTGAGTATTTGGAGGGTCAGTGGGCTCTGCCATGGTTCTTTGAAGAAGAATTTCATATAAGAATTTGATAAGAAATGTTAGTCCTAAGACTGCTAATTAGAATTCCCATAGACAGGGACATCAACATATTTTTTATTTCAAGTTTTTTTGTATGTGTGTTTTATTTATTTTATTTATTTATTTTTAGAGATAAGGGGAGGGAGGGAGAAAGAGAGAAGTATCAATGTGTGGTTGCTTCTTGTGCATCCCCCCACCGGGTACCTGACCTGGCCCACAACCCAGGCATGTGCCCTGACTGGGAATCGAACCAGCAACCCTTTGGTTTGCAGCCCACACTCATTCCACTGAGCTACACCAGCCAGGGCTATTTCAAATTTTTAAGAAACTTTTGCCCAGGCTGGTATGACTCAGTGGATTGAGCACCTGACTGTGAATCAAAGGCTCGCTGTTTTGATCCCCAGTCTGGCACGTGCCTGGGTTGCAGGCCAGGTCCCCAGTCACAGGGCGCGAGGGGCAACCACACATTGAAGTTTCCCTTCCTCTCTTTCTCCCTTCCTCTCTCTCTAAAAAATAAATTAAATCTTCAAAAAAAACCCGTATTTTATTAATGAGTAATTAATGTTCATTTTAAATTTAAATTAAAACATACACTGCACCAAGAGATTTATTTTTTATTTGTAGAAAACGATTAAGCATTTTATACGCATTAATTATAATTTAAACAGACTCTTGAGCCATATAATATGATCATACTTTTTTAAAAAAAGATTTTATTTTTAGAGAAGGAGGGAGAAAGAGAGAAACATCAATGTGCAAGGGAAACATTAATTGGTTGCCTCCCTCGCACCCCCAACTAGGGACTGGCCTGCAACCCAGGCATGTGCCCTGACCAGGAACAAACCAGCAACCTTTCAGTTTGTGGGATGATGCTCGACCGACTGAGTCAGACCAGTCAGGGCCATACTTTTGATCTAGAAATCTTAATATAGTAATATATTGTTAGGAAATAATATAATCTAGTATTATTTATAGTATAAAAAAATGGAATCAACTTAATATATGACCCACAGTAAGAATGATTAAGTAGATGAAGATAGACTATGAAATCATTAAAAAGGATAATTTTGTAGATTCGGAGCAAATAGAAAAATGCTTTTAATTGGAGATGCCATATGTAAAACTGGACACTAGGCAGAGCGGAAGCCGGAATGCTCTTATGTAGCTGGTGGGAATGGTATAGCCTCTTTGGGAAACAGCTTGTCAGTTTCTTAAAAAGTTAAATCAGCAGTTCCACTCCTAGGTGATGAACCATGTAAAAGAAAACCCATGTTCATATAGAAACCTGTATGCAAATGTCTGGAGTAGTTTTAATTGTAATCTCCTAAAAACTCGGATGTTTTCAAATGGGGAATGAATAACCAAACCATTGTATCAAGTTGGCCAAAAAGTTCGTTTGGTTTCTTCTGTAAGATGGCTCTACTAGCACTTAGTTGTCTTGAACTTCATTCGAAAATTCTGTTGGGTTGTCTCGTGACAGCTGTCATATCAGTGTGCATTTTTTAAAAAACTTAACAAAATTGGTAAATTTTTGTAGCCATTTTAATATTGAAGATGGAAGAAAATAAGCTACATTTTTGGCCTATTTTGCTTTATTATTTCAAGAAAGGTAAAAAGGCAACTGAAACTCAGAAGAAAGATCTATGCAGTGTATGGAGAAGGTGCTGTGATTGACCGAACTTGTCAAAAATGGTTTGCGCAGTTTCGTGCTGGAGATTTCTGGCTGATGTTTCGTCGTCAGGTAGACCAGTTGAAGTTGATGGTGATCACATTGAGACATTAATAGAGAACAATCAACAGTATACCATGCAGGAGATAGCCAACATCCTCAAAATATCCAAATCAATAAAGTTATTGGTGAAAATGAAAAGTGTGTCTTTTCTTTTATGGAAAAAACCATACGGACTTTTTGGCCAATGCTATATGTCCATACCACGGAATACCATTCAGCAATAAAAGGGAATGCACAATTGATAAATGCAACAACATGGGTAACTCTCAAATGCATTATGCCAAGGGAAAGAAGCCAGATTCAAAAAGTCATGTATGTGACTCCATTTATATAACATTCTGGAAAAAGCAAAGCTAGGATGAAAAATGGGTCTGATTGGGTAGTATAAGATAAATTGAGGGATAATGGAACTTTGTCTTGAAGTGGCAGTGACTCTTTCCATTTGTTAAAAGTCATAGAACCAAGAGTGAGTGAATTTTAAACAGATTTTAAAATGCTTATTAAAAAGTTAGCCCTGAGAGCTAATAAAAGTTTTTATGTGAAATTAAAAAACAATACATGATTAAAACTAGAATTTAAAAGTATTCATAAGAAAAGATTAGAAAAGCATTTTCAATGATGAAAAGAGATAATCTTTGGCGGGCTTAGAGATGATAATTTTTCTTTATTCTTAAAAGCTTTATTTACTGGGTCATTTTTTTTCTTTTTTGCATTTACCAGGTCGCAGAACTCTCGCCGTAATCACTAAACTGGACCTCATGGATGCGGGAACCGATGCCATGGACGTGTTAATGGGAAGGGTTATCCCTGTCAAGCTTGGAATCATTGGGGTAGTGAACAGGTTAGCAGTCAAGAATGAGACGAGAGTTGTAGCATTTTCATTTCAAAGCAAATCCGAATTTTTATAACCAGTCTTATGTGGAATAGTGTCCCTATTTTTTCCCCTTTTACTCTAATCTTGGTACTCCTAAAGTATTGCTCTAAAGAGAGAAAAGAGATTCATGGAAACCTCTTGTAGGCGGTAGTCTTCAAAGTAAGCAGTGCCACAAAATGGAAGGAAACTTAATAGCTAGGCTCGAACTATTCCAGCCTATTATGTTATGTATGCAGATGGCACTGGATAAGGAGGGGGAAGCATTATTTAATTTATACCCAATCAAGAAAGTGTTTGTTAAGGTGGTAGGATCTTAATAGATTGGTATAACTGCTAGCATTAGTGATCCCATATAATTGCCAGGATGTGACTTGGAGAAATTTTATTAAACATATCCTAATTATAAATAGCTGGTATTAAAAGTTGTGGAAAGGAAAGGGTGTCTAATTATGTTTTAGATACTCTGATCAATTTTCAAATGGTGTCTCTTTGAACCCTTATTACAACATCCCTGAGGTAGGAGTTTTATGTCTATTTTATAAAAAGAAAACTCAGTTTATACATTTACTACATGGCTAGTTAAAGCAGGGCTTGGTTCAAGTGAACATCCCTCTTAGTCCAAAGCCTTAATAGAAGCAGCACTGAACTGGCCGTATCACCCACAGAGTAGGTATAACGTGGGTTTAAATGACACCTAATATTTTGTGTCTCAGACCTTTTAAAATTAAAGTGTTTTTACTAAGTGCTAAGATCCATTACAGCTGTCTGCTTCTATTCATATGTCTTCCTACCTCATCTGTATCCACATTTTCTCTTTAAATTCCCACTATTGCTCATTTCAGGCAAACAGGTGGTGTATTAACACTGTTTCATTTGTAGATGACTGCTGGTCAAGTTAACTTCGTTATTTTTGCTAGAAATTAGTTGCCTGCCCACAGACAAATATTTTTTTGCATGTCCATCCCTTTTACTTAAGAGTATGCTTATAACTGTAGTTAATGATAATGAGGAGGCCTACACTGTTTAGGCTTTACTTATAAGTCGTGTGGTTTAAATCTTGGCTGAACTACTTAATATTTGACCTTTGGTAAACTGGTTAATCTCCCTGAGTGTAGGTCTTTACTATAAAATGGGATAATGCCTACTACATAGAATTATTGTGGAAATTAAACGGTTCGTATTAGGCATTATGAACAGTACCTGGTCCTTCTACATCATCATCATCACCACCATCATCATCATCCAAGGTGCGTAGAGGACCACATGGACTTCAGCTGGACATTTTTATTATTTTTCAACTGCAGGAGCCAGCTAGATATTAACAATAAGAAGAGTGTAACTGATTCAATCCGTGATGAATATGCTTTCCTTCAAAAGAAATACCCATCTTTGGCTAACCGAAATGGAACAAAGTATCTTGCTAGGACTCTAAACAGGTAATGTTTTTTACCCCTTGGAAAATGATGTTTTTTATTTGCCAGTAGGTATCTGAGACCTTTCATTTTCAGTTCCTTATATTTTCATAAAGTTCTTGCATGTACAACTTAACTTATTGTTTCTTACACAGTAGGTTCTTGTACTGTAGATGTCTGTTTTTACTGGGGTGGCTGGCATTAAATATCATGTAGTCTAGGAATACCAAAGTGAATTTTAAAATATCTGAACTACTACGACATTCTTGAGAGTCATTTACTTTTGATGATAGTACTAGACTTCAGTTACACTTTGGATTTCAGGAATTGGATTAAAATTTATTATTTTCATATAATCTGTTCTCGGTGTCTTTTATTCCTATTCATAAAGGTAATTTAAGTTATATACCTAAAATTCTGAATACTACAAATGGTAGAGGGAGTGGAATACCTTTCTAGATAATTTATAAATGAACGAAGTTAAAGCTGTTTTTCCTGTTGTCTTATTCCCTAAATAAATGAAAGGCTGACGGACTTGGATCTTTGTAAGACTTTCACTATGCTGAGGACCCAATGTAAAAGATAAGTCAGAGACCAAAATTCTGTAGGTAAAATTGGATTGAGTAGCTTACTTTCTCTGAGGTAACTGCAATAATTTAAAATAATTTTCTTCAATTTGTTATTTGTTCTCTAGCAACTGCTATAATTTGATGGGTCAAGGTGAATATAAAAAGTATTGACCAAGACAGCTTCCTTCATGTCGTTTTTTTCAGACTTATTGCCCTCTAAGATTGCGTCATTCCTGCCAAGACATATTATTTGACAGGTTTCCCATTATTTGCATTTTTAAAATTTGACCTGTTTGGTTCTTCAAAATACACAATTTTACTTTCAAATCCTTCCTTTTTAACCTGTATTAGATTACTGATGCATCACATCAGAGACTGCTTACCAGAGTTGAAGACAAGAATAAATGTTCTAGCTGCTCAATATCAGTCTCTTCTAAATAGCTACGGTGAACCTGTGGATGATAAAAGTGCTACTTTGCTCCAGCTTATTACCAAATTTGCCACAGAATATTGTAACACCATTGAAGGAACTGCAAAATACATTGAAACTTCAGAGCTGTAAGTAAGAATTTCACTGTGATCTTGGCTACTGGATTGATAGGTTACTTTATCTTTTGTTACAGTGACAAAGGTACTCTGAGATTATCTGACTGATTTATTACCTGTAAAACAGGAATATTATTTTGTAGAAATGGTAGGATAATATCTGATGTGTGTGTTAAAGTTATTTATAAACTATGTAAAGTACAGTAAAAATTTCAGATATTTTTTCCTAAGACTTTAATTGATCAGCACTTAAGAATATTTCATAATTTAACTTTTAAAATTCTTATTGTACCCTGGCTGGTGTGGCTCAGTAGATTGAGTGCCAGCCTGTAAACCAAAGGGTTGCTCGTTCAATTCCCAGTTGGGGCACATGCATGAGTTGTAGGCCAGGTCCCCAGTTGGAGTCATGCGAGAGGCAACCACACATTGATGTTTCTCTCCCTCTCTTTCTGCCTCCCTTCCTCTCTCTCTAAAAATAAATCAATAAAATCTTTAGAAAAAATGCTTGTTTCTTTAATATGCATCGTATAACTGTTCATGAAAAAATAAGAAAATATAGATAAGAAAAAAAGAATAAAGCGTAAGGACAAAATTACTTTAAATTCCATCATCCAGAAATAAGACCAGCTAATTTTGGCATCTATAAAATATAAATATGCTTGTATTGCCCATCTTTAAAAACAGGATGCTATCTATACATGTTATTTTGGAATCATTTTTTTCTTTTTTTTTTTTTAAGATTTTATTTCTTTATTTTTAGACAGAGGGGAAGGAAGGGAGAAAGAGAAACATCAGTGTGTGGTTGCCTCTCATGTGGCCCCCATTGAGGACCTGGCCCACAACCCAGGCATGTGCCGTGACTGGGAATTGAACTAGCAACTCTTTGATTCGCAGCCCGTGCTCAATCCTCTGAGCTACACCATCCAGGGCAGAATCATTTCTTAAATCAGCATGTCACAAATGATATTATACATTTGTAATATCTTATGATTTACACAAAATTTTATTTTTAGATATATTATCATTTGTTGAATGAGTCCCATACTATTGATAGTTTGTTTTCAGTTATATACAAATATAAACAGTGTTGTAATTGACTGTCTTTGAGATACGGATCCAGGTAAGCCCTCAGGACAGATTCCTAGAAGTGGAGTTACTAGATCAAAGGATTTAACATCCTCAAAGTTTCTTATTATTGTTATACTATTAATAGATTTATTGTTTTATTATTTGCAGTATATATCAATGTCCATTTCTCTGACTCTATTAAAAAGATCTTTTCGTTTGAAATAATTTAGACTTCTGGGAAGTTGCAAATGAATCTGTAGAGTGGTCCTGTTCACCCTTCACCTTGTTGCCATCTTGCCTAACTCTAGTACAGTAACAAAATGGGAAAGTAAAATTTGGTACATGGCATAGATCTTACTCATATTCACCAAAGAGACACATATTTCTCTGTGTGTGTGTGTGTAGTTCTATGGACTTTTAAAAATGTAGATATTTCTATTTTTTAAAAGATTTTATTTATTTATTTTTAGAGAAAGGGGAAGGGAGGGAGAAAGGGGCGGGGAGAAAGATGGAGAGAAACATCAATGTGTGGTTGCTTCTCATACACTCCCTACTGGTGTCCTGGCCCGCAACCCAGGCATGTGCCCTGACTGGGAATCAAACCAGCGACTCTTTGGTTTGCAGCTCGGCACTCAGTCCACTGAGCCACACCAGCAGGACATATATATTGTTTAAGATTTTACTTCTTTTTAGAGAGAGAGTAAGGGAGGGAGAAAGAGGGAGAGAAACATTGGTGTGCAAGAAATGTGGATCAGTTGCCTCTCACACACCCCCAACTGGGGACCTGGCCTGCAACGCAGACGTGTGCCCAGACTGGGAATTGAACCAGTGACCTTTCACTTGGCAGGTGACGCCCAACCCACCGAGCCACACCTGTCAGGGCAGTTCTATGTATTTTTGTGTGACCCCAGTGGCCATTTTTGTGATTTAACTCAATAAAGTGATAGACTACTTAATAAACCAATTGTTGGATGGTTATTATAGGTATGGCATATTGAGGAAAATATAGATTACTAAGATGAGCCTTTAAAGAGTTTAGTAAGTAAGGTAGGTCAAGGTAACATGAGGCTTAATTAGGTGGCAAAAAGGAATGTAATCAAGTATTTTTTATTTATGTACTTCTTATTAAATATACTACATAACCAGAAAAGTGCATATAACATACATGGGGTTTTATAAGTAGGTAATAAAGAATCTTTGTGATCACCTCATCAAGCCTTTAGAACACTGAAGAGAGAACCATTTACATTTCCTTCAGGGACTGAGAGGGCTCCCTGGTTAAAAATGCATTTGTGTTGGTCCCATAGCCATTTAATTTTTTTTTAAAGTGGAAGTAGGCAAACTATAGGCCATTGATTAAGAATGATTTTTTGTGTGTGTTTTTACATGGTTAAAAAAATTTTAAATGAAGAAAATTCAAACTTTAGTGTGCATAAGTTTTATTGGAACACAGCTATGTTTGTTTACATATGATATGTAGCTGCTTTTGTGCTCAATGGCAGAGTTAGCTGAGTAGAAGAAAACTAGGGCAGAGAAAAAGATGCTTAGTAGTTCTTAGAACTGATGTTTCCTGGCAGAACAGTTACTGTGTGTGTGTGTGTGTGTGAGAGAGAGAGAGACGGAGGTGGGGGGTGGGAGTAGAGAAAGAATTCTGTTAATGAAATGACTCCTTTTCCCATTTAAGAAACTGGTTCACAGTGGAGTTGACGACACATGGAGATGGGAACAGTCTAAGTGTAACTGTTTATCTGAGACTTTCTCAGACGATGAGTCAAGCTTAAAGCTTATAGAAAGACTTCTAACTTGCAGGTTCTTTTAGTAATACTAGACAGCATATACTTCATTGTCATTGCCTTTCAGATGCGGTGGTGCTAGAATCTGTTACATTTTCCATGAGACTTTTGGAAGAACCTTAGAATCTGTTGACCCCCTAGGTGGCCTTAACACTATTGACATATTGACTGCCATTAGAAATGCTACTGTAAGTATGTTCAACTCAGAATTTTTTGAAATGAGGTGAAACCTTTAGTTTTTTGAAACCCGTATTGTACAGCTTATTATTTTGCATTCACACATGAAATTGGGAAGCATTTTCATGAAAAAAAACCAAAATGATTTATTTTAACCTTTGGGAAGAACTAAAATTATATGTCGCTGTAAGAACTTGAAATTGAACTTTTTTAGGGTCCTCGTCCAGCTTTGTTTGTGCCTGAAGTTTCCTTTGAGTTACTGGTCAAGCGGCAGATCAAACGTCTAGAAGAGCCCAGCCTCCGTTGTGTCGAACTGGTCCACGAGGAAATGCAGAGGATCATTCAGCACTGCAGCAATTACAGTACACAGGTAATGAGAAATGTAACGGGTGTCATTCCGGTTCAGTAGTAAAAGACACAGGTAGCAGTTTCATGGGGAGGGGGGAAATATAGTAAATAAAATGGGCTAAAAGTTAAAATATGCAGTTCCCTATCTAAAAGTGATTTGATAAATTTAAATGTAGCTTCCAAATCTACTGCAGTATTTTCAGTAATTATTTAATTTCCCTTTAAACAAAACAGATTGTTTTTTCTTCCTTCTACCATGTCATAGGAGCTTTTGCGGTTTCCTAAACTTCATGATGCTATAGTTGAAGTAGTGACTTGTCTTCTTCGTAAACGGTTGCCGGTTACAAACGAAATGGTGAGCTATTATTTCACGAATCATCACTGTAATTGTTGTACAGCACTATGATTAGAGTTCAGGCATAATGTTTCCCAATATATTGGGAAGGAAAAATAGTGGATTTCAGTTTTATTTCAAAGGAAACTTCAATAATTCTGATACAAAGTGTATTTTTTTTCTTTATATTTTAATCATTGTTAGTCTGTAGCCACAGGTTTTCATGAGAAGGGAGTTATTGAGGTTTGTGAATAGCTTTGCTGTTAATGTTGGAACACTGATCAAATGGCTAATTAGTTTTATCTGTAGCCTCAGTAAACTGAGCTTTATAACAAGCTCTTATTTTAATTCTGATGTATATCAAGATAATTTGGCCACTTCCACAGTTTGCTTGTTTGATGACCTAATAATTTAATTCATGGTTGCTTGCTTTTGTGTGTTGCTGCTGTCCTTAAAAATAAAAAAGCTGCAATTTATCCTCTTGTCTCTAGTTGTTGGCTGATGCGTTTTTTAAAAGTATTTTTTATTGATTTTGCTATTATAGTTTTCCCAGTTTTTCCCCCTTTATCCCCACTCTGTCCTCCCCCAAACCCTGCAGCATTCCCCCCCTTAATCCATGTCCATGGGTTGTACATATGAAGTCTTTGAGTCCTCTGTTTCCTGTACCATTTTTTGTCTCTCCCCGTCTATTTTATGCCTACTAATTATGCTTCTTCTTCCCTGTACCTTTCCCCCATTCCTCCCTTTCCCCATCCCATGGAAATCCCTCCATGTGATGTCCATTTCTCTGATTCTGTTCCTGTTCTGGTTCTTTGCTTAGTTTTTGTTTTCATTGTTTTTCTTTTCTTTTAGGTTCTTTTGTTGATAGTTCTGAGTTTGTTGTCATTTTACTGTTCATATTTTTTATCTTCTTTTTCTTAGATAAATCCCTTTAACATTTCATATAATAATGGCTTGGTGGTGGTGAACCCCTTTAACTTGACCTTGTCTGGGAAGCACTTTATCTGCCCTTACATTCTAAATGAAAGCTTTGCTGGAGAGAGTAATCTTGGATGTAGGTCCTTGCCTTTAATGACTTCAAATGCTTCTTTCCAGCCCCTTCTTGCCTGCAAGGTTTCTTTTGAGAAATTGGCTGGTAGTCTAATGGGAACTCCTTTGTAGGTAACTCTCTCCTTTCCTCTTTTAGGATTCTCTGTTTTTATTTAATCTTGGGTAACATACTGATGATGTGCCTTGGTGTGTTCCTCCTTGGGTCCAACTTCTTTGGACTCTCTGGGCTTCCTGGACTTCCTGGAAGTCTGTTTCCTTTGCTAGATTGGGGACGTTTTCCTTCATTATTTGTTTTCAATTTATAAATTATATCAGTTATAAAACTTATTTCAAAATAAGTTTTCAATTTCTTGGTGGTGTTCTCCTTCTGGCACCACTATAATTTGGATATTGGAACATTTCAGGTTGTCCCAGAGGTTTATAAGACTCTTTGCACTTTTTTGAATTCTTGTTTCTTCATTTTGTTCCAGTTGGATGTTTATTTTTTCCTTTTGTTCCAAACCATTGCTTTGACTCCTGGTTTTGTTCTCATCCCTGTTGGTTCATTGAATATTCTGCTTTATTTCACTTTGGGTATCTTTCATTTGTTTCTTCAGTTTTCGACCGTATGGTCCACGACGTTGCCACGGTTTTTCTGAGTTGGCCCATGAGGTCATGGTTGTTGTGGTTGATTTTTTCTTTAATTCCTTGGTTGTCGGAGTTCCATGCAGTTTGATTTTCTGGTGCTTTTGGTTGTTTATTGATTTTAGATTGGTTGTTATCGTCCTTTTGGTTGTGCGAGGAAGCGAAGGGTTTCTACCTACACCTCCATCTTGGCCGAAACTCTGAGGTTGGTTTTTTGTTTTCCTGCATTTGGGTCCTTGGATCAGAATGGTGAGCCCCAGTGGAGGTTTATTAAGAGGACAAAACCGTCATTGAAAGTAGTGGATGTTAAGTGCTGCTGCTTAGTTATTTCCCAAGCAGTCTTGACCCCCAGATACTCTTGGGGTGTACCTGCTTACGGCACAGAGTAATCACTGAATTTCATTTGAACAGATCCTTTTCACCTGGTTCTTGACCTTTTACTGCTATTCTGATTTGCTATAAAGATTTTATTTTAATCTGCAGTGTTGGTGAAATTAATTTCAGCTTTCCTTTTTGATTACTGTCCACTAGCATTTTGAGGCTCATGTAATATGTAAACTAGGTGCTTCATAATTAATGTTACTCAGTCATCACCTCAGATCTTTAAATGTGTCCTTCACCTAAAGTTAACGTCTTTATGTTTGATTATGAGATGTTTTCTTAATGTTGAACCTAACCTAAAACTTTGACATGGAATAATGAGTGATCTGAGGTTTTAATACCAAACTTGCAATAGCTGTGGAACTTAGATTTGCATAAGGTAGATAAGGTGGTAGATCTTATCTACCACCTTAATGTCATTTCCCCACTTAGAAATGCACTCTCGGATGCTGAAATGGAATAGTTCAAAAGATAGGGCAAATTATTACAATATTTGGCATATGATTTATCAGTTTGGGTATAATGATCAGATATTTATTTAGGCATCAGTTGCCTGTAGTGTCTTGTTTAGAATTATCTGTTTAATAGGTGTTTTATACATAGTTTCCTAAAGTAAAATTTGGTTGACATATTTTTATATATAGCCTTATTTTACTTTTTTCCTAGGTCCATAACTTAGTGGCAATTGAATTGGCTTACATCAACACAAAACATCCAGACTTTGCTGATGCTTGTGGGCTAATGAACAATAATATAGAGGTAAATATAATTTGAACGATCTTTTTGAGAGATGAAAATCTGTTACATACTCAGTTATATCAAATATATTGAGCATGGGATGACTATAAAACATACATGTACCCTATTATTTTCTGTTACATGCTAAGAAGTATGCGAAAGGCATTATATTCTTAAATTTGATTCTCAAAACTACCTGGATGAATTTCTGTTCATGAAACTATAACTCAGACTCTGCTTATGAAACTAACTCAAGAGAATCTGGGATTCTTGTAGTATTGAAGGACTGCCTGGCTCCATTTCAGTAACTGTTTGCAGTTTATTCAGGTTGAAGTGCATAAAACAGTGTTTAAAATTGTTTTCATTCGGCTCTGAAAGCTGTGAAGGAAACATTCTAGGAATTAACCTACGTTATAGTAAATTTGGAAAAGTAGAGTACTCTTTTTACTGGGGTGGCTGCATTTCATGGATCTTTTTTTTTTTCCATTTGAAGTTAATGTTGCAAGTTTCATAAGATCTCAGATGGAGCCAAGGCTGGTGGATAGAGCGATTTATCTGATGCTATTTTTTCTCTGCCACTTTTATCCAAGAACAGTACATTTTTCTGCTACTCCTTAATACAGTAGGACCTCAGAGTCCCCTTCTATATCAAATTTCCTCTTGTGCATATGGATGGAAAGAATATTGTAAACATGGAATTTGGGAACTGGAAGGGACCCTGGGTTATCGACTGCAACCCTTTGGTTAAACTAACAGATGAGGAGCCTGAGACCCACAGACGGTAACAGCTGTTGCTTTAGTGCTTATTTTGCTGGGCACTGTTGGAGGAAACAAGCGCCTTCTCTTTAACAGGTACAGGGAACTGTTTGTTAGCTACATAGCTGAACTGACTCCTGCTGTCAGAAAAAAATCTAAAATGCACATGAGTAAGACACTTAACACTCAGAAAGTAGACTGGGTAACAGTTATGTTAAGATTAGCATGTAGACACTATCTTAGGATAATGATTTACTTTTTGTAACATTGAGACCAGCTTTATAGAAAATTTGTGTCTGGAAGTTTTTGTAATTACCAACGAGGTCATTCATGATAGGACTTTTCAGATCATTATTTTTCTACAGATGAGTATGTCTCTGGTTTTATTGACCCTGTGCCCAAGAACTTTATGTGAACATGCTCATGTAATCTTTACACTGACCCGATGGGGGCGACAGTCGCTGACCTCTGCAGGTAAAGCCCGGAAGCCAGGCCTGCTGGGCTCCAGGCCTGCTACGGTCTTAACTGCTTGGTGACAGAGTAGGGTGAGAAGTTCTGGGCTTTGGGTTTCCCTGTCTTTTGCTCGTGTCCCTCTTCAAAATGTACATTTTAGCATGTTAACTTTTTATTCTGAAGATAGTTAAAATCCATATCATCTGCTGTATTTTTATCATTGAATTATCTTCCATGAAAAAAATGAAAAACAAATTTTATTCAGAAAATTTTATTAACTACAAAACATCCTTGTGATGCTTTATTAACTTAAAACTTTTTGCAAGTTTGAGAGTATTCATGAAATGCTTTCTGCTTAGGAACAATTTTTAACTAAATACTTTTCTTCTATTATCTGATGCTGCCTGAGAGTCATTATTAATACCTACATCTTATATATTTTCATAATCTTGCACCTCTCATGGTGCTTGACATATAGTAGGTTATTCAGTACCTGTTGATTAGAATTTAACAGCTTCTTTAGCTACCTGTACTAAAGTTACTTTTGATAATATTAGCAAACTAGAAGAGTGGGCAATTGGTCGGCCTGTTCAATTAGCCAGGTTACAGAAAGGACTCTCAGTTTTCAATACTACATTTGTATTCTGGAGATGGTTTAGGGAATAGAAAATGGAACATTCTTATGGCGTAACCTTCACCACAGATATTTCTAAAACTTAGCAGGTATGTGTGTGTGAGAATGGTGACTATAATACAAAGGTGTCTAAGTAGCAGTGATTTTTAAAGGCTTTGCTTATTAGTTTTCTGTGATCTGTGCCCTTTAAATTCTGCATAGTATGCCAAGGACACAGACACATTTATGTGGGGAGAGTTTAAACCAGTGGTCCTTATAGGGAAAGGCGTCACCTTTCATGAGGTTCAGCCCATGGCACCTCGTTTCAGAGTCCCTGGTAGGGGGGAGCCCCTGTTACTAACAGTTGCGTTGTATCCCTCCGGTGTGTTGGGGCAGAAAAAAAGACTGAGAAGCACTGGGCTAAATGGTTTGTTTTAAAATCTAATTATGGCATGAGTTCCAACTGTGACAGGATATACTGTAAGTTTCCCACAGTCTTCAAGTAAGCTGAACATTTTTTAGTAGGCTTGTATCTCAGTGCTCTGATGATCATTTTTGTTTTTGCTTGGTTGTGTTTTACAGGAACAAAGGAGAAACAGGCTAGCAAGAGAATTACCTTCAGCTGTATCACGAGACAAGGTAAAAAAACGTTTTTTAAGGCATATTCCCACTAAGCAAAGATGGATTGCTAAGCCTCAGAGTATTATTCACTCTTAGGAGTAACTTTTGTCTTTTTCTCCCTTTAATGTTCTATTGGAGCTATTTTATTGTTTGAGTAAAGGTATGCAAGTGTAAAAACAGGCTTTGAATAATTTAAAGATAACTGGTATTTTTACAGAGAACAGGCTATAAAGAGGGGAGAAGGGTTGGGGAGCTCGGTGAAAAAGGTGAAGGGATTATGAAATACAAATTAGTAGTCACAAAATAGTCACAAGGATGTAAAGTACAGCAAAGGGAATATAGCCAGTAATACGTGGTAACTATGTGTGGTGCCAGATGGGTACTGGAAATGTCAGGAGTGGCGGGTAACACTCTGTTAATAAGTATATAATTGACCCTGTGCCGTGCACCTGAAACTAATACAATATTGAATGTAAAATGCAATTGAAGAATAAAAAATTAGAGATAATAGTATTTTTAATGCATAGAGGTAGATTTTAAGTGTCTGGTCTTAGTTTTAAAATAATTCAGTGACTTTATCGATTTTGTAAATGACTGACTTTATTATAACAAGAGGCTTTTTTGGAGAGGGAGGACAACAATATGCACATAGAGGTTGATACCTGTAACAGCTGCTCGTGTTGTTCGAATTCCCTACCAGAAGAGACCTTACCAAGTTCCGAAAGTAAAAGTGAAGTTTTGGGGTTTGGATTTCCTCAGGTTTTCATGTGAAGAAAGCCTTTAACACAGCGGATGCTAGTACAGGAAGTAAGGCAGACTGAACATTAATTTTATGTTCCATGATTACTTTTGTTTTTCATGTTACTTCACTACTGTGATACAGAGGGAAAAATTCACATTTATAGAATGTTTCTGAATGCATTTTGGCATCCTTGATTTTTTTCCCCTGCATTTTTTGCCTTTAGTCTTCTAAAGTTCCAAGTGCTTTGGCACCTGCCTCCCAGGAGCCCTCCCCTGCTGCTTCTGCTGAGGCTGATGGCAAGGTCTGTTTGATTCTTAATCTAAGCCTGCATGCCTAGGTGTTTGGTGCTCCACGATCATCTGGAAACAGTGTGCGGAATAGCAGAGTATTAATATGGGCTATATATAACGATGTGTACTTAGACATTTTTTGGACATGCTTTTGCTTACAATATAAAAAATGCACATGGAAAAAGAAGTTAAAGAGGAAATTATTCTGCACTTTTTGAATTTCAAGCCATTGATACTGAAATTTTGCTTTTTAAACTGCATGTTTTAACATATCTTTTAACAGTTAATTCAGGACAGCAGAAGAGAAACTAAAAATGTGAGTCTCTTGCTTCAGAATGGCAATGTCGGTACCTTTGGTTCTCACTGAGACACTGTTTCAAAACCATTCAAGAACCTGTCTGTGCAGTGGCATCTGACTCCTTGTCTCTGTTGTGTTTTTAATGTTTCTGTTATCTGACCCCTTTAAGATGGCATCAATTCTAGTTTTAGCATTGTTTTAACTAGTAATAGGCTTTCCCACTGTTTTCTGTTACCTTGAAGAATAGTCTCGAATTTAATATTTTGGTAGGGAATTAAAAATTCCAAATACGGAAATTGTACTTTTGGACATTTCCTCTGTAAAGGTTCTCAGATCTGTCCAGTACTAATGGATACTGCCCTCAGGCATCTTTCTTATGCTTCCATTCAGTTTGCACTAGTCACTGTGTGTGTGTAGCTTAATGTGAGCCTCAGTAGCTTACGCACATCAATGCAAACGGGGGCTGTGAGAGTTTGAGACTATTGTTAATTCTTGATAACCTTTTCAGGGGAAAATTAATAATCTGTAAATTTTTCAGACCCATTCTTCTGGTTTTTCTGCCATTTAATTTAGCTCCTTTCCTTATTGTCTAGATTTAAGGTTCTGAACCTCGAACAAAATCTGATAAATGTCTTCTCCTCTCTCAGTGCACGGTGCTCAGACCTTCAGAGAATGAGCTAAATCACTGCTTCAGTGTCATTTCACTCATGCCGTCTCCCTGCACTTGCTTACTTTCCTTAAGGGCTCATTTGTTGTGTCATTCATGTGTAGTTAACAGGCATTTAAAAATTAATGTGTAAATATACTGCCGATATTTAGATAAAGCTTATCTTAACTAGCAAATGTAGGCCAGAATGATACCCAAAACTGGCATTTTTAAACAATTGCCATGACACTCTTCTGTGAAGTTTATGTAAGCCGTTTTCATTTCTACCCATAAATTTTAGATGTGCTATTTATCCATTTTAGAGTGTAAGATCTTAAGGAGCATCTGGTCTCTTAAATGTTGATGATTATTGTTTTCTCATTATCCTGTCTCCCCCCCCCCCAAAGAAATCAAGACTAACAGATATCCTAAAAAAGGAGGTGAAAAAGTAGTTTGATTAGTGGTAGCACCAGGTCTCTTCCAGCAGATGGTTTCTCTAGAATATAGATATTGAGGGAACTTGAGTTTATGCCACATTCCACATTTTAGGTAATTTAAAGTCACAATCAGCCTTAATATCATGAGCATATTCCTGTTTCTTTTATTAAAAAGTTTCTCTTACCCAATTATTTTTTCTTTTTGACTAAATGTAATGTAACCTGAATTCATAGAACTTTTGGAGAGATTACAGTTCAACAGTGTTTAAGGTGACTTTGAAGAATTAAGATGAGCGGTAGTTCTGTTTTTCCTCGTGCTTGTAATGAGTAGTCTCGTTTCTAAGGGCATCTTATACTTTTTCTATAATCTAGTGTTAAGAGGGTTTGGGAAAAAGGGAAAAACTCTGAAGCAGCAAATGTTAAAGAAGAAAGGAAATAAGTAATATTGGTGGAGGCCTTGCAAACATTTTATAGTAGAATCTTTTAATTTAGTTAGCCCAGGGTTTCAGCTATACATGCCAGCCCATCTCTTCCCTGATACAACTCCCGCTAGGTACTAGATGTTCCCCTTGACTACTGTCAAAGAAAAGAAACTTTGTTTAGTTAGATTTGGTATGGTGGGTGGAGGTTTTGGAACATCTCGTTTTTGTTTTTCAGGTTGCGTCTGGAGGTGGTGGGGTTGGGGATGCTATTCAAGAACCAACAACAGGCAACTGGAGAGGAATGCTGAAAACCTCAAAAGCAGAAGAGTTATTAGCCGAAGAAAAGTCAAAGCCAATTCCAGTCATGCCAGCCAGTCCCCAAAAAGGCCATGCTGTCAATCTGCTGGATGTGGTAAGCCATGGGAATTTGGCTGAGGACTAACAAGACTTAACCAAATTACTAGGAAAGCACTACAAAAGATAAAAGGAACTAAAAAGTAATATTTTCCCCCTCACCCTACTTAGCCAGTTCCTGTTGCACGAAAATTGTCTGCCCGTGAGCAGCGAGATTGTGAGGTTATTGAACGACTCATCAAATCGTATTTTCTTATTGTCAGAAAGAATATTCAAGACAGGTTAGTAGTACATAATACAAATCAGACTATGATACTGCTGGATGATTCCATATTCTTTTGAAATATGCATTTTTAAATTTTTAGGTTTTTATTTTAAATCAAATGGATCATCTTATTGTTTTGTTTTGCAGTGTGCCAAAGGCGGTAATGCATTTTTTGGTTAATCATGTCAAAGACACTCTTCAGAGTGAGTTAGTAGGACAACTGTATAAGTCATCCTTATTGGATGACCTTCTGACTGAATCTGAGGACATGGCACAGCGTAGGAAAGAAGCAGCTGATATGCTAAAGGTATTGTGATTTTTAAAAAATGTTTACATCCGGGTTGTAGATATAAACATCTGTTTTTTAAAAATACATTCTAATCCTGGGATATAGCTATAGTCTTCATATGTTGGTGAATCTTTTTTCTGTTGGTATTTGACTAGATTCAGGATAAATATTGGTTAGCATAAATCAACCACATACTAAAGTAGAGAGATTACCCCACATATTCACATTCTTTGACATTATAAATATGAATTTGTGATTTTTATCTTCTTTAATGCAGGCATTACAAGGAGCAGGTCAAATTATTGCTGAAATCCGAGAGACTCATCTTTGGTGAAGAGAACTGCATACCACCAAGACTTTGTTGAGTTGAAAGTTGCTAGTTACTGCCTACTTGAGTAGATTTTTATTTATGAACTCCTGTGTATTGCAATGGTATGAATCTGCTCACATGAAGACTGGCTATAAACTGAAAACTGTACTCTGTATTCCAGAATGAATTACACATTTAATCCAAACAATAAATGTCCATTTCTAAAGTTTTCCAGTATATATAAAATATATCAGGTCTGTCTTATGACAGTTTCATTTGAACTTAAAAAGAAATGTTAGTGTTCTCGTTGTACAAGCGGTCTGCCTGTGGATGCGATGACCTGTGTAGCCTGTTAGTCTTAGAGCTGCTGCCGCAGTCCTTCCGGGAGAGCGCCGAGACATTTCCTACAGCGACACTGCATGCACTGTATGAACTGGCCTGGCTCTGAAAGACTGGGGTTGACACGTTACTCACATAATCACTGTATTCCACCTGTCCTTGGATTTAGTTTTATCTCTGCCAACTCTGATGTGTTAGTAAGGAAGCTGGATGCACAAGAGGATCTGTAACTATGACGATGATGCGGTGTGCATATGTGTGGCTACACAGCCCTTCCACACCTGGGTCCACATTACCCTAGTGCATTAAAATATGTTTGATTCTTACCTAAACCTAAAGGCATGAATTACATTTTCCTCTATTAAAAATAATCATCTAGACTTGATCATCTAGTAACACTTGGTGATGACCAGTTCCTTTGGTTTTTAGAGGTCCTAAAAAAATTCCCCTTGGTTTTCAAGTGTAGTAGTATTAGTAGTTCAGGAGCATCTTTAAATTGGGGCACTCAGGCCATGCTCCGAGATTCACTTGGAGGTGGGACTTAAAACTAAACACTGTGCCGGTCATAGCAGTGTATCTTTTCTCTCTAAGTATTAGTTGGTAATAGTTCCTTTTGCTTCACGCCAGTAAAATACATTAGACTAGAGCTGTGAAGTTACTGGTGGAGCCTTATTTAAAGAAAAATGTACAGGCACACACACACTCCTAATGGCTTATAGAATACTACATTGCATCCTGGGATTTGAGGCTGAGGTTTAGAACAAATATACATTCAATTAAAATTCCTCAGGTGATTCTTGGTATATGTTATAAATTTTAAGATAAGGATCAAAATCCTTAAGGAATCTAGTTCTATCACTAACCAGTAACATGTTAAGTAAATTGTATATTGCAGACATTACATTTTCTTTTTAGGTTACATCAATTAGAAGGACTACTGGCAATATGAGTATACCTGTTAACTTTAGCTTATGGTACCCAAGTACTAAGGAACAACAGGCTTACCAACTGATCTCAAACATAAACAACTGGATTCAGTCTGATATGACATTGGTACTTTGAATTGGTTAGTAAGTAGCACACTTTAAAATCACTTTGCCATCATTAAATATCAGCTTTGAAATTATAGCCATCCATGATTTACTTATTTCAAACAGATCAGGTGACTACTATTTTAGCCTTTTGAATTTTTAAGGGGAAAAAACCTTTTAATGCACCTTTCTCCAGCATATCAAATAGATTTCCACTTAAATGTTACCTTTAAAGACATGCTATGGTAATGCACTTTCTGGTACTACATACCCTGTACAAAGAAAAACAGGCAAGAAAGGTATGGAAAGAATACCTTTGTTGGACCCTCAACTGAGTGAAGTTCTGAAATGTGGTGATGATCTATGACATTTAAAATGGATACCTGTATGTTTTTGCTGTGTAAATAAAATTGCTGGTATGAAATGACAAAGTTGATCAATAAATGAATTCTTCCTAACTTTAGTCCCAGAAAAAGGTTTACATTCTAGCTTAACATACAGGTTTAATAGTTATAGTGTATGAAAGTTTTATAACTGTCTTATTAGACTGTTAACAGTTCACTGAAGTTGCCGTATTTTGCCGTGTATAATGCGCACTTTTTTGGTCCAATTTTTTTGAGGGAAAAATAAGGATGCACATTATTCATAGGTATAATGATTACATAACATGGGTATAATTCACGTATAATGTGCACAAAAACATGGGTGCTCACTGTACACGGGTGTGTGTTATACATGGCAAAATAATGTATTACTACACCTCCATTTTTGCATATGAAGATAGTGACTTGCTCCAAGTGATCCAGATAGCAAATGGCTAGAACTTGAACATTAAAGCCATGTTTTGCCACCTGTAAGGTTTTCTAGGAGGAAATTTTATTGTGAACCATTTTGTAAGTTGTAAGCCTTTCACCTGATCCTCAGGAAAATCAGGTGCTATAACCTTGATTTTTCATATGTGGCAAGTTCTGGAGATTTAACTTACCTTATGTATATAGAACTTAACCAAATCTTGATAACCAAAACCTCTGTTTTATTTTTTTTCAAATCCTTTCAATTTGACCTGAAAACTTCCCTTACTGGGGGTATCTTTTGATATTCTCATGTAATTGGAGAGTTGGTAACATACTTGCCTCTTTTACTTTTTCAGTTACTTAAGTTTTCCGTTTATCTCAAGTTGCAATCTACTTGGGGGGAGAAGTTGAAATTAAAACTAATTTAAAAGTTTCCAATGTATAAAATATTACTACCTTAGTAAGCTGGAAAGAAAAAAGGTTGTGTAAATTTAGTTACACTGAAACACTGATCTGGGAGTGGTAAACTGAATTAGAAACCTTCTGAAAAGTCAACTACTGACTTTAATCTTTTCTTCAAAAAGAAACTACTTCTATTGTAATTTCTAATTCCAACTGTGGCTTTATCTAACTATTCTCCTTTATAAGGAAAACTGCTTCCTAAACAACAACAATCAGTTTATTAGATTTTGCATTTCTAACATGGATGCTAGAGGCACTGCTGGTTTTAGAACAATGCAGACACTAGTGAGATGGAGCAGATGTATACTTGATATAAAAGTAGCCACAATTCCTTCTGCTACTTCTTTCATTGTTCCTCTTCATGTCCAAAAAGGAGAGCAAGAAGGATAGGATTAGAAAGATAGCATTTACTTTTTTCATGAAGTATAATTTCTAAAACAGATTAACCCTGGAAATCATAGTTTTTGGTGGTAGTCCTAAACGCTTAAAGGATCAGGAAATAAAATATGCCATCATTATACAAACTTAATGACCAACCTATGTAAATAAAGAAATCACTCACAATGTGAGGCTAGAGTATACTCCATTCTCTTGATTTGCATAAGTGAAGGTGTAAGTTCTGGAGCCAACCTTTCGCACGTCTTGAGAATGAATGACGCATCAGTTTGAATCAACAGAAGGATGTTTCATCATAGCTGAAGCCATTTTATAATGTAGAAATTCCGTTTTCCTATTTTAAGTAACGAAAGTCCATTCTTAAGAATATGTTGTCCAACCACTAAAACACTCTCAGGATTCGTTACTTGTCTGTGATTTATACTGACTCCGCCTTCTGTTATCATCCGATACCTAAAAACAGAAATGTTTAATAACTAGAGAAATCCAATCACTGTCAATCTCTTCCTATAATAAGATACATCACTACTGTATTTCATTTAAATTTCAGAGGTTCTCGAGTTGAAACCTTTAGCACTAAACTTGTCTTCACGTTTACTAGCTCTGCCTCCCTTTAATGCTCTTCTAAAGGGACAACTTTAAGGCATAATAGGTTTCTTGTTTGGTGGAAAAAAGAGCTGGAATATCTCTCAGCTCTTTATAGAACTGTTTAGTGGATAGTGGTTTAAAAATGAAGTGAATTGGAATAATGGAGGATCACGTTTTCTAGAGGACAAAATCACAGGAGAGAAAATTCCAGGACAATGCTGCTTTTAATGACCTACCCATAAGATACAAATCACAACTGCAAGTCCTCACTTCATGTCATTGATAGGTTCCTAGAAACTGCGAATTTAAGTGAATCAACATGTAACAAAACCAATTTTACCAGAGTTCCTGTGGCACATTTCTGGTCACTTCTAAATAAAGAACCCAAACACTTCTACTATGAGATAAATGTGAACTATACATACATTTAAGATCAGTACAAACAAGATAATGATTTTTCCAACCCACTAATTCCAGTTGTGTGGCTGGAAACCTGCACTACAACTTTTCCCAGCAGTGCAGAGTGCAAGGCAGGCATCCACCCTGGACAGGGCGCCTGTCCGTTGCAGGGTGCACTCCCACTCCCACTCACGCTCAGACTGCGACCACGTAGACACACTAGTTCACCTAATGTGCACATCCTTTGGGATGAGGGAGGAAACGAGAGAACCTGCAGAAAAACCATGTAGACGCTAGGGGAATGTGCAAACTCCCCACAGTGGCCCTGGCTGGAAATGTTTTTTTCCTTGCGAACATTACAATGAAATGACATTATTTGAAGATCTGCTGTTATACTGTTATCTACAGAAATCTTTAGGAAACTTGCTTATGAAACTGGAAAATCCTTTCACATTACATTCTGAGTCTATGCAAATAAGGGCAAACTTAAAATACAAGAAAGCAAAATTTTTAGCTAATTTCAGAAATGGAAAATCAGTCACTGATTTAAATTCTAGAGCACGTAACAAAAATTTTTGATGGCCTATGTAAATGGGTTTTATTCAAGTTATCATCAAATTCATTCTGTAAGCGTTTATAGAGCCCTTACTATGCACTAACTGTAACTAGAGCCAGACAAATGAAGAGTTACGACACTGATTCAGTTCTGTGAAGAGCTATGAGAGGCTGCTCTAGGGGCTCACGGCCGGTGGGGGCGGGGGGTAGAAAGTAGGGACTGGAGATTTTCCTGAAAAGCGGCACTGAAACTGGGAGAGTAAGTAGCAGTTTTTTTCACACACAGGAAGAGGAAACACGGAAGAAACTAGGAGGTGAGATTTTAGTGGAAAGGAGGGCTAGAGCATGAGGGGCCTTTCCGTCCGCAAGGCAAATGTTGGTTTTCTATCTACGTTACCAAATAAAATTAAGCAATGACTACTTGGCATGGTTTTAGTTCAAAAGTAAAAGATTTAATATTTAAGGACAGATTTCTTCCTCTTAGGAAGTATTATTTTAGGCTGTTTGCTATAGTTTCCAGGTCATATTCTACATTTGGTTTAAATGCATAAGCCAACCTTAACCAGCTTACACCATCTAAAAAATGTCTGTATTACTGAGAACTCTGGCTAAATCAGATAGTGTCACCTTAAGTAGCAGTAAACTTTGGTAATAGTAAATAAACCACTAGAACAATTGAGGAGGAAAAACATTTTTTATTTCCACAGTGAGGAAAATTCTTAGAACCACTGACTCACTGTGAGGAAGTGCAAGATACCACCCTCAATTCAGTGAAAATTAAGTAAACTAGCATATTAGGAAATTAATAAAGTTGTATGCCAGGTGATAGAGAGAAAATGGGTATTTTCTCTGTATAAGAGTAACTAAGGCTCTCTAGGATAGAGGCAAATAATCCAAAGCAATTGGGGGAAAAAAAACCCTATAATGCAACATGTCCTTCCTAATCATGAGCATGCCCTGATAACTGACTTACGCAAGAACTTGTAGATGAGGGGCGGAGAGTCTTCTGGCTAACTAATGCTTCACACTGTTTCATTATAAATGGATAAGCACCAAATACAATGCAATAATATCACATCACTGAGGAATTTAAATAGCCTATCTGCTTCCTGAATACGAAAATTCTCAAGAGGAATAACTACGCAGGGTGTAGTAAGTCTTAAGAAGTTACATTGTATGCTTCATTTTTAGAAATTCAGCTAATATTTTAACCAGGTTGGACAACCCCTCAACTCCCCCAAATAAAGAGCATACGGACTGAATGTGAGACAGTTCCTGTGACTCTTGTCTATGCAGGGCCTCTGTCCTCGTGATCTCCTCAAACTGTGACCATACCTGAATGACTGACCCCAGTGTATTTATTAAATATACTGATCCCTTAAATGCAAGCTTTCTCTAATGTTGAAGGGAAAACTGGGTTAGATTTAATAAGACTTCAGAGAAAATTTAAGCTATTTCCAGCAATAAGTAATCTCAGTTTTCACTTTACGCTCAGACTAACCTGACTTGTGAGAGGACGGAGACGCCATTAAAGCACTCTCAGGAAACCACCGTCCCAGGAGACTGCTGTGAATTGTAACATTTAATACTGAATTAACTGTGAATCTGAAAGTTAAATAATCTTACCCCCGGGGACCATGTGGAATGGCATTTGCTTTGCGGCATGTATCTAGGACACTTGTTCCAGGGTCAAGAACCAATTCAGAAAAGGAAGCTTCTTTAAACAACTCTTTTAACTCTTGGTCAGACATGACCTCCAGCGCATCTACGCTGCTGTGATAAAGGGCTTGTGTACACCTGAAAAACAGTTTGAGAAAAACATCATGTGAGTGCTTACTCAGTACATGCTCAGTAACCAATTATGAAGTGTCCACTACAAAAAGTGTCTAGACAAAAAGTTTTTGAAACAGCCACATTTATCCTGTATAATCTATAAACTTAATTCAGGATCCTCTTTCCTTACAGGAGAGAGAGGCCATTTTCACACACTGACAGTCCTTGCTAGTGGTAAAGGAGAACTCTAAAGCAGTGTGGCTCTAAATTTTCTCAAGTCTGTTAACTAAGTAACTTCTCCAAGTGTCAACTATTTGAAAAGGCCACCTTTTAGCGGAATCCAGCCCTTCTTGCCCATGAACAAGCTTTGTGACCTCTGCAGCCAATCGCTTCTGAGGACCCCGCTTCTCTGGCTCGCTGCTGTGCTGCTGCATGACGTGCTCGATCTCCGGGAGCGGCAGGAAAGTGAAGAGCTTCAGGTACCTCCGGGACAGAGAACAGAGGGATTTGTATCACACCCCTAATTTTTATCTCCCACTTCCTTTATTTTTAAATTTATTTTTAATTGTGAAACGTAACCAATATGCAGAAATGTACCAAACATAAGACAATAATAAACATGCCATCCAAATGGAAGATGTTACTGTTTTGACATCTTTGTTTCAGATCTTTTAAAAGTCACAAAATAACAGTCACAAAAGCCCTCACCCCATTGTAGTCTCCTTGTTCCCCTCAGAGATAAGCACACTCCCTCCCTGTCTCTCTACCAGTGACCTTGCTGTGTGGCCATCCAGGACCTGTGGATAATAAATCTTGTTTTTCAAAGTTTTTTGATGGTTGTTGCTAAGGCGTGTCTGCAATCACAGTAAGAACCAGAGGCCAGTCCAGCCGCATTAGCTCTGGTCGGGGAAATGTCTGTGGCGCTCGCCACAACAAGTACGAGCCCAGGTGAACTCCTCACTCATTTCTAGACAACAGCATCACTGTCAAGGGCTGAGACCCACGCCACAGTGAGTTTACTTTCAACAATACTTGGTATTGCCAATTCTATGTTTAGTCATTCTGGTGGGTGTACAAATGGCATTTTATTGTGCCTTTAACTTACATTTTTTCTTAATTGAGCAATCTCTTCACATGTTTTTGGCCTTTCAGTTAGTGAAGTGCTTGTTCAAGTCTCTTCTCATTTTTCTACTGGGTTGTCAGTCTTTTTCTCATTGGCTTACAGAAATTCTTTATATTAATATGAATATAAACTCTTTATCAATTAGTTACATGTATTGAAAATACATTCTCTCACCTTTAAAGATGAACTTTTGAGGAACAGCAGATCTTAAAGTTAGTCTAACTTATCAGTCTTTTTCTGTGTCCCATATTTAAGAAGTCTCCTATCCCAGTCATGAAAATATTTTCCTATTTACTTTCTAAAAGCTTGTCTTTTATAATAGATTTAGGTTGATGTCTTGAATACAATCTAAGTTAAAAAAACTCAAAATACTATGAAGTGTACATAGATACAGAGAGATTCAATAATAAAATTATATGAGCTTATGAACTTAATTTTCCTCAGCACACTATTAGAGCTCACCTTTCTACTGAATCATCTGGCTGCCTGACAAAGAACTGATACAATTCAAATGGAGATGTGTTATCTCTGTTTAGCCAAACAGCATTGCCAGCAGACTTTCCCAGTTTTGCTCCAGTTGTACTTGTAATTAGAGGAAGAGTGATTCCAAATACATCTTCTCCAGTCAACCTATGAATAAAGCAAAACTTCATTATGCATTTCAGGCACAGACAGTAGTAGCTTCTACTCATTCTTCAAATTTCAGGGTGGTATCTTGCTCTAATCAACTTCTGTGACTTCCTAAATTCCAAGAATCCTAAAACTTCTGGATTCTTGTTCCTCTTACTGCTTTCACAGCATTCACTCTATTTTGGCATCTGTCCTTCTGAACTGCAAATAAACTAGTGACTCTGGGCAAACCAGGGGAAAGTGCTGTTTAGGGCCTAGAAATTTTTAAAGGCTGGGTGGAAGAGAGAGAGAGACCCGGGTAAATGGGGAGTCAGGTAGAGGGATTAAAAATGAAATAGCACATCGGCCAGCCTTGTGGTTCATCCCTCTCAAGAAAATGCCATTAAAATCTACGTTATTTGCCAAATATTTGGAGTTGAAACATTTTTTTGAGATGCCATTTCCTGCAGATCTCTAGAATACATTCCATACCTAATACTTTAATTCAGGCCTTTACTTCTCATTAGCCAGTTATAATATTAACACCATTACAGACCCTTAATGGGGATAAAATCAAGAAGGGCTTGAACGAAGGACGTCATTTGACAGTCCTAAAAGTGTATCGCCAGCTATTTCGTGTGTAAATTATTTGGTCCCAGAATTTCTCCTGGGTCCAAAGGCGCTTACTTGTTGATAAACTCGTATCCCGACATGATATTGCCCAGCTGATCAGATCCACCCAGCTGGACCCGGCATCCATAGCGCTGGAACAGGTAATAGAAATCATAGGCCTGGAGCACCTGGTAAAAGAACTCGCACAAGCTCATGCCCTCCGGGCTCTTAAGCCGAGTCTGGACGCTCAGCCGGCTCAGCAACGTGCCCATGCGGAAGTGGCCGCCCACTGCTGCTAGGAAGTCCACCAGGTGCTGCTCCTGGTACCAGGACGAGTTGTCCAGCACGGTGAAGCTGCCCCATTTACGCCCATTAGGGAAGAGCTGCCGGTGATTAGCAGCCAGAGTCTCGAGCCCTTGGCGTAGGGCGTGCGCATTGCTTCTCACGCGCTCTGCGTCCAGCGCCTCGCGCTCCTTGGTACGGCCGCTGGGGTCTCCCAGGCGCGCGGTGGCGCCCCCCACTAGCGCGATCACGTTGTGGCCGGCTCTTTGGAAGTGAAACAGGCCCAGCAGCGCTAGCAGGTGCCCCACATGAAGAGACTCAGCCGTGGGGTCGAAACCACAGTAGATGGTCTGGGGAGAGTTGCCCGCTCTACCACTATGGAAGAGCTCTGGAAGTTCTATCTTCGTACCTTTCTCGGGGAAGAACTCCTTGAACAAACCCCGAGCCTTCTGCACCGCCAGCAACCCCTTAACGCCGGAGTGGGCCTCACGTAGCCCCAGGGGCAAAAATTCCAACGGGCTTGGGGTACAAAACCACCGACCCCGGGAAATGCACCGCAACATGGGCGCCGCCATCTTGATGGCGGCCCGAAAGTCATGCTGGGATTCTCGCCACGCTGCTTAGCGTAGGCATCCTACAGATTGGTGGAGAATTAGCTCCAGTGTTTTTGTGCGCATGCTCTGGTATAGCAGGCGGTTACTTAGTTACGGAGCTAGCGTTCTAAGCAGTAATTGGAACTCTGCTACCTAAGGAAGGATTTCGCTTCATTTCCAGTCACTTTAAACTCTCTAAAACTTAATTTCTTCATCTGTAAGTGTCGATTGTCATAGTTCCTACATCATAAGGCTGTTGTGAGGATTAAGAATTAAAGTACTTGGCACATAGCGCGCTACAAATGTTAGCTTTTGTTTAAATTTCCACGTTACAAAATTATGCACAAGTCTTGTTTCTATACGAAAATTTGCAGAGCCTGTGAGGGGTTAGGAATTACTTTAATTTCGTGGAGAAATACGGAGTAGGCGCTGGGGCGCAAACTTCCTAATACTGATTCCCCAAGCGAATGAAAGCACCTCAGTCCCCAGTATTCATTAGCTTTTCCGGGAGGTGGCAGTCTTGTCCAAGCTATAGCGAGAGAAAATTTGATATAATAAATCAGAAAGCCCTGTAGTTTATTTTAAATTACAGGTAAGCAGGTGGGACATGGCTTTAGGATACGTGGATTCAAATTAGTCATCACATCGCCATAGCATTTTGTCAGGTGCTATCAGTACTCAACTCAATAGGGACAGGGTTCTTGTTGGCAGCTAGTTGGCAGGGAGGGAATCAGCTCCAAAACCCCATTGTAGAGTCTTATTTCTCGGACTACTTTCAATACCAATTCTTTTAGGTTGAGTTCCTTGGGAAACAGACTCAAACTGGAAATTTCTGTGAAGGGAGATTGTTGGAGAACAACACAGTGATGAAGTGATGGAAGCGGAGTTGGCAGAGGGAGAAAATGAACTGTAAAATTTGCAGTAGGTGTCTCAGACAACGCCATAGGGGGCTCTGAACCTGGGATTTCCATTCAGTCATTCTGAATTGATGCAGGAGGTCAGGCTTTTGCACCCTATTATTAAGCAGTCATTACATGTAGGGCGCCCCTAAGGAAGGAGGCAAAGCCTTAGGCAAGGCTTTGGCAGAAGATGAGGTGCAGAAGAGGACTCAGCTGTGAGCCATCAGCACCAAAATTTTCATCAGTGGGGGAACCGGGTGACCTGGTCCTTGAGTCTGGGCCATGCTCCAAACCATTTCCTACAGGACCTTTCCACTTATTAATATTGTAAAGTCATTTAACAAAACGAAATATTTTTAAAATTAGTTTCTTTGCATGTATAATTATTAGTGAAGTGATTTATCATTGCCAAATAGTCACTTCAATATGATGCTTAGATAGTTATTCTACAGGCTATGTAACATTATCCCAAATGCTGAAGAAAATAAGCAGGGTGTATTTTATCTCTTATGTTGGTATTCAAAATATCTTACAACTTGCGATTATAACCTGTTTATCTGCAGCCTTATTTCACACCAGTTTGGTCAGGGACATATTTCAGTATCTGTGGCAAGGAACTCTCCTAAGCACATAGCAAATGGTGTTTTTGGTTTAGTACGCGACACACAGGAAGATTTGAACATTTTTAAAGGAGTATCTTTCATCTTTGAGGTTTCTGGTTAATATGACAGATAACTTATCTGTGGCTTTTACAAGTATGTTAGTAGTTTTAGTCCAGAAAGTATGACTTCATACTGTGGTTTAATTACTTCAGGGAAACACTTTTCTTTATAGAAACGTGTACCTGTTTCTGCGTTACTTGATGGACCCATGCCCACTGGAGAAGAACTATGTGGAAAAACAGAAACTTATATCTGACATTAGAATTTATTTTAAGGTCTTTAAAAATAGACTGAAGTTCTCCTTGGTCTCTTCTTAAGTTTAGTTATATCACAAACGGGTAACAAAGTCTGGCACAGAAATTAGTACTTGGCACATAACGCACTACAAACATTAGCTTTTGTTTAAAATTCCATGTTACAAAATTGTGATGCACAAATCTTGTTTTTCTACAGAAACTTGCTTGGTATCTTCTTAAGTTTAGTTATATCATGAACAGGTAACAAAGTCTGGTACAGAAGTTAGTATCAGAGCAGGTTCCAAGAGACTCGACAGTGGCTCAGTGACAGCAACAATTATTTTCCTTTCATGATCTGTCATGGCCTAGCAGGGAATATGAGGCTTTGTCCGAAAGACAGGAGCAATAGAAGGAGGGGGGACTTTTAAACCTTTGGAATTGTTGATATGGCTTAAGTTTTATTGGACTGGACCCAGGACTTGAGTTTGGGGGCTAAGAAAAGGTGCACAAGTTGATTCTTGATGTTTTTATTGTCAAAAGTGAATGAACAGGCCGGGGCTGGTGTTGCTCGGTTTTGCTGTGCATTGTCCCACAAACTGAAAGGTCGCTGGTTCGATCTCCAGTCAGGACACATGTCTAGGTTGCAGGATCAACACATTGATGTTTTTCTTTCACATTGATGTTTTTCTCCCTCTCTTTCTCGCTCTGTTCCCCTCTCTCTAAATAAAAATGAATAAATAAAGTTTTTTAAAAAGGTAAATGAACAGGGTTAAAAAGTACTTTAGAAAATACGGTTTATCTCAAAAGTGGTAACTTGACGTTAGCTGACTTTGAATTAGGGGCACATTTATTTTGCAATGACCCTATGTATAATAAAATGTCGCATAAATATTCACTCTGATGAATAATCCCTGGTTTCCATGGTTTAGTGTTTCGAATGTAAACAATTATAAATATGCAGGAACACCTTGGAGATGTTGCGGGTTCAGTTCCAAACCACTGCAATAAAGCAAGTATTGCAATAAAGTAAATCACATGGATCTTTTTGTTTCCCAGTGCATATAAAACTTGTGTTCACACTATATTGTAGTCTCTAAAAAAAAAAACACTGTACCTACTTGAATTTCAGAGCACTTTATTGTTTACCAAAGAACACAAATGCATAACCCATGGACAAAAACAATAGTGCCGTGAGGGCCAGAGGGAAGGGGAGCTGGGTGGAGGTTGGCAAAGCAGGGAACAATAGGGATATCTGTAATAATGTCAACAATAAAAAAATAACAAACAAATAAAAAGTAAAAATACTTTACTGCTAAAAAACAGTAACCATTATCTGAGCTTTCAGTGAGCTGTAATGTTTTCAATTCACTGAACCACACCGGCCAGGGCCACAGTTGTGATATTTTCAGTGGTGGAACATCTTCCCTTCAATTTGCAAAGAAAAAAAACAGCTATGAAGCCAATAAAATGAAGTGTCTCTAAAACAGCATTCAAAAGGCACAAAAAGAGTAAATAATAATAGTGTTTTAATTGGTCTCTCACAGGTTATGCCCAACAGCTTAAAGGTAGGCAGTCTCACTTAATTTGGAAGTATTTATCTTAAGCATGAAACACACTCAAATTACAGCAGAGATCTGGCTGGACTGAAACTGAACTGCCTAAAGGTTACAGCAAAATGACAGCAGAAGGGGTCTGAAGAATTCTGATCATTATAATCACTATAAAATATTCTTCCCACTTGTGTTTTCTCTTCTCTTGCAGCCTGGAGGTGTAGGTTTTCCGGAAGATAAGCGATGACACAGGATGCAAAAGGACGTGGGTAGGAACAGAGAGTAGAAATTGCAATTCATTTCAGAGATTTAGGGATAGCCTTCTTCCAATTGAAGTATCTCCATGATATTCCTGTTTCCTAGTACTTGCAAAAATTTCTAAAAGCTGGTTTCAATCCTGTGTTGTGAATAATTAATAAGTTAATCTACCTCATAATTCCATCCTCTCTCATGGGTTCCTTGTTGCTATTAATCTTGAAACTCGCATGGTAAATCCTAAAGATCCTCCCACCTTGCCCATCCTTACCTCCAGCCAAGCGCTTCCCTTTCATTCCCGAAGGATCCTCCCAGCAAGCTCCCTCTGTGTTGCGTGGGACAAGAGAAAAATGCTCTGACTGTCCAGGTTCTTCTGCCCCTAAAACATGCTGAAATGCGATCAGTAATCTTATCATCCTCACAGGAAAAGGAAGGCCATTAAACCTGATTAAAAGCATAATTTCATGTAAGAGGTGTCTTGAAATCCAGTCTATGGCCTTCTATTAAAGTGGCTCCAATGCTGTTTGAGCTGGTCGCCATCTTAACACCCACACATTTTTAGAAGAGGTTGGTTTCTTTTAAGCTGAGGGTTATAGGAGGATATTGACCAAAAGAAAACCACACACACACACACACAAAACCACCAAAAAGTTACTAAATGTATATTTGCTTTCTGTACTGCAGTTTAGAGAAGGATAAACAACTGTTCTTTCTTTCCTTTAAGCTTATTTTGCTGCCATTGGAATAACCTGCAGGGCCCGCAGCTGCTTACCTGGTCTTGTACTTCTATAGCTGAAGAATGTTTTGAGATATTTATGACATTGTTTTTCTATCCTTCATCTTTCCCTCTCCATTCTGTCCTTTTTTTAGCTGATAGTGAGTTCTGTGTGTCCGTGCCTGGGGGAAGTCAGAGAGGAATGCAGAGTAAGCTGGAATCTTTTATGACTTTTGTTTCCCAAAGTCAAAAAGCTAGAGACAGGATAAAATTTGAGGAAATAAACTTGAAGAAGCCGAAGACAAAGAGACGGGATGGTTTTTCTAGAAGAAGACCTCCAACCTGGGCAAGAGAGTGTGGGCTGTAGGCCCCATTTACAAGAGGAGCTGTGCACTCCTTCCCAGCCTCAAAGAAATGGTCTCCTGGTCCACTTCAGGCCTGGGGTTCCTGGCCTTCCCCAAGGTTCCGCTGTTCCAGTTCTGTTTGAGGCAGGGAATGCCTGAGGCCCACGGGAGGCCTCAGAGAACCGGGCTTGGCCAATAAGGATGGCTAGAGTGACCGGAATAGACTGGAGATCAGAGATATTTATTTCCTGGGCATCATGTAAGTTGATTACATTTTAGTTAAAATTTGGACAGGAAGGAGCCCGGGAATGTTGGAGAAGCAATCTCCTACCATTATATTGGGTTAAGGACTCACAGGTCAGCTCATTCATTCAACAAATATTTAGTGTAAGCATTCGATGAGTCAGACACTTCTAATGGCTTAGGACATGTTTGCAAACCAAAGAAAAACCCCTGACCTCATGGAGGTGGAATTGTTCTGTGAAGTTACATTTTTCTGAGCAGTCCTGTTCTTTACCAACTTCCTCTTTCTCTCCCAGGGTCCTTTTCCAACCCCACGCCTTGGAGCAGAGACAGAGAATGACTCCAAGGCAGCTGTGGAAGAACTGGCCGATTAGTATGGAGCTGTGGGAAAGAAACATTGTGGAGGATATGACAAGGGAGGTGAACCCCTTACCAAACAGTGGTGAGAGAGGCATAGAGTTAATGGAGACCTGGGCCAGGAATTCAAACACTTCTTCCCCTGTCAATCCGAAATTGGGTCTTCCTTTATAATTGTGGCACTAAATTTTTTCTCTAAAGTAACTGGATGTTTTTCCTTATGTAACCCTCCTTGTGCTCTGAGTTCGGTGCGAGCCGGTGTAGTCCACACCGACACTTTGTTTCCCAGACCCTTTGCCAGGGTCATCCTTCAGGGGTGGTTTGCAAGCCCCAGGAGCTGCCGGTCTGTTTGCTAATGTGATGAGAAAACAGAGTCCTGGAGACACCAGTTGTGATCGCATTTTGAAGAGCTTAGTTCAAAAGGGTAATGTCTTCAGACAAGATAATTTTTGAGTGTTTCTGTTTCTCAGTTCACCTTAGTAATGTGCTCATCTCTCAGACATGATGTACAAGCGAGTCAATCAACCCGCCCTTGTCCTTTTTCCATCAGGGCCAACAGAATTTATAACTTCACTGGAGAAGAAGTGAAATACTAAGCAATCAGTCTAAGTTTTGTAGAGCATTTCCATTTTGATTCTATCTAGTTTTGTCTTTTTCTTTGCAGTGTCTTGAATGTAGGCTTTACGTGATTCTGTTGTGAGCTCCGTATGCTCAGTTAGCTAATGAGAAACATGTCTGGAAACAGCTGTGTAACTGCCCTCCGGCAACATTAGGGAGGGAATAATACTCTGCGTTTACTTGCTGCAAACAGAAAAGTCACGCATCACATCCGTTGTCCTCACAACAACAGAACGTGGTTCTGAGCCGTGTCACAAAGGCCCAAGTGATGTCACTCTCAGCCTTGGTGTCCTCATTTCACAGGTTAAGGGCCTCGATTATGTTATTTCTATCATATTTTTAGCTTTAAAATCCTGAGGATGTTTTTTTCCCTCTAATCTTTAGTCAAAGGTCACATCTATTGTACCTTTATCTTCATTATTTAACCAGTGAAACTTGGATCACGTTTGCAGAAATGCACAATCGATACTTAAGCAGCTCTGCCGAGACCCAGGCTGTTTTGGTCTCCAGGGATCTGTGGCTGGGAGACAGGACTGGGAGGGCCTCGCCGACCGAGGCAGCACAGAGAATGCCTCCTCTGCGTGCGCAGAGTGATTCTTCCTAACGTGTCCTTCTTAATGTTGTTAATGCCTGTGAGTAATCCTTCTCACTAAGTGAGGCCTTAACGGACTTACTCCTTGATTTTTCTCGTTCCTTTCTGAGTTCTGTCCTATCCCTTTTCTTTTGCTCACTTTTTTTTATCTGCAGTCATTTCTCTCAGGCAATCTATTTCCCATCCCATTTTAACATTTAAAAACATGCATTTACACCGACTTTACAACATAGTGTGCCCAGCAGCACGGACAGCGCCCACATGCAAGCAAGGAGGGACTGATGGTTTTGGAGTCACTTGGACTCTACCCGAGGCGGAAAGGACCTGGAAGCCATTCAAAGACTGGATAAACTGCCAATTGGGCAAAAAATGGGAAAGTAAGTTGGGACTTCCCACATGTAAAAATATAAAAGAGACATGAATAGAAATAAAACCTGTACTACTTTCACTGGACAAATAACTCTTCACCTAATACAGAGTAAGAGCTGTGTCCTCAGCCCTCTGGCGTCGTCTCCTAAGGTCAATGTCAAAGCCGACGGGTTGGACTGGTGGGATTTAGAGATGGGCCCAGTTTTCTTCCAGAAGACAACCATTGTTACGGTTTCTCTGTGTCTTTTCAAATGTGTCATATATAACATTAATAATAACATACTAGACAGCCTGTTCTGTATCTTTCTTTTTTTTTTCATTTAACATTATATCTTGGCAAAGTTTCTAGCCAGTACAGAAAGAGCACCCTTATTGTTATAATCTCATAAAAAGCTATAACTTTAATTATTTATTTTAATTGAGAGATGTCGCACAACATTATGATTCAATACTTACATATACAGGGGTGGGCATAAGTAGGTTTACAGTTGTAATACAAATAAATAATACAATACAAATAAATAATATAATATTTGATAAATAATAATACAAGAGTAAATTCTCTTTCATGTACTCATGACTATAAACCTACTTATGCCCACCCCATATTGAGAAATGATCACTATAACATATTTAGTTAAATATACATCACCATAGTTACACATTTTTTATTGTGATGAGAACCTTTAAAAATCTACTCTTTTTGCAACTTTCACATATGCAATACAGTGTTATTGACTATAGTTACCACGCTGTATATTGCATCTCCATAACTTATTTATTTTATAATTAGAGGTTTATATATTTCGGCCCCCCTCACCCGTTTTGCCCACCACCACTCGCCCTGGCCAGCACCTGCTCATGCTGTCTATGAGTTTGTACCTGCATCCTTACAATGCGGAGCAGTGCTTTATGCCTAGGAAGCACTCACATGTTCATTTGTTTATCTGATTATTGTAAAATCAAATAAAGCAACGTATGTGATAGAAATGGAAAATATATAATCTTCAAGAATAAAGTATTGTGATTATTCTCAATAATAAATTCAAAATCAGCCCTGGCTGGTGCGGCTCAGTGGATTGAGTATGGGCCTACACACCAAAGGGTTACCAGTTCAATTCCCAGTCAGGGCACATACCTGGGTTGCGGGCCAGGTCCCCAGTTGGGAGCACGTGAAAGGCATCCACACATTGATGTTTCTCTCCCTCCCTTCCCCTCTCTCTAAAAATAATAAAATAAAATCTTAAAAAATAAAATAAAATAAATTTAAAATCAGTTCATGTTAGAGAAATAAGTTTCTGGGTTTATTGCTTCCCTGTCCTGACCTGTGCACAGAGATTACTCAGACATAAGCTCTCCATGTGAACTCCACCCTTAGCCTATAACCTTGCATCATCCTAGTGGCAATGGCTCTGGCCCCCCAAAACTTTTTCTTTAAGAAAGAAGTATAGCCCTGGCTGGGTGGGACAGTTGTTTGGTGCGTTGTCCCATTCACCAAAAGATTGTGGGTTTGATTCCCAGTCAGGACACATACCTAGGTTGTGGGTTCGATCCCTGGCCAGGGCATATACTAGAGGCAACTGATCAATGTTTCTTACATCGAGGTCTCCCTTTCTCTCTCTCTTTCTCTCTTTCTTTTCTCCTCCTCCTTTCCTCTCTCTCCAAAATCAATAAAAACATATACCCAAGTGAGGATTTAGAAAAAAAGTAAGAAAGGCATTGTTCTGTTTTACAAACCAAAAAGCAAGAATAAATGATTTTCACAGGATCTGTTTGTTCACCTGGGGAACAAAACTTGCTTTGTTTTTCCAGGTGCGCTTCTTTGGATGAAGAGATATTCCTGTTAACACTTCAGTTGAAATCAACCTACTGAGCAGGCCGTCTTGTCCAGCATCATCTCCAGGTCAAAGCAGTTAGGCTGTGAATGAAACCCCTATTAGCAGGAATGACAGTATCAAGATGCTCAGAGCTCTGACTTGAAAACATACGATGAATAAGGAGTGAACAGAAGGTACAACTACTGGGCAAGATGTTTGGTGCTCTGGTATTTGGGTTTGCATATCTACATGCTAAGTTGCATTATGTATACTTTGACCTCAAATGGTGTAGACTGTAGATTATAAACAGCATCTCCTTTAGGTTACATAAGCCGTATTAGAACCACGAAGGCATGCAGGGGACCAAGCCTTCTGCTCTACAGGATGCTCACAGAACCCTGCCTTGTTCTCAGAGCTAAACCCACTGGCTTGGCCATATTCACCAACATCTAATAGCAACTTAAGGCAAGAGCAGAGGACAGAGAGGCCCTGTCCTGGGAAAATGAGGCAGTCCTGCCCAATGTTACTGCTCTGTGGATACACTCTATTTTTAAAGAGTCTGTGATATTGATCCCAATCCAAACAGGTCTAAACTTAGTTCTGTAACCAAACGCAGATCCAGCAGCCTGCTGTTTCGAAAATCAATACTTGAGAGGCAGGTGCTGATGTAAAGGAAAGTGGTTTGTTCAGATGCCAGCAACCTGGAAGATGGGGGACTCTTGTCTCAAAGCCATCTCAACACCTCAGTGCAGGCAGAGGCTTTTGTAAGGAGGGAGAGGGGAAGCAGAATGAAAAGATCGAGGGGAGGGGTTGCAAAGTACTCCCTGTGCAGACGAGCAGAGTCCAATCCGATAAGGCGAGTGATGGGCATTATCCCGGTTTAGTCAGTATGGCTCCATGTCCTCCTGGCGTCACGTCATCCTAGCTCCGTGGATGAATGTCAGCAGATCTCCTGGAGCTGGGATGCCTGAAGGGCAGAGTCTGTATCTTTTGAAGTTAGCTCCTAGGATTCTCATACAAACATGCTGTTTATCTACAAGCTACATATTAGTCAGAGTCAGCACTTACAGAAGCAACGTCAGAAGAATGGTGTGGTGGGTTATAATTCTTCACTGCTACAGTTCTACTCCTGTTTTTTTCATAGTGGGTTTAAGCCTTGAATCAGCATGGTTCTTGCGCTCCACAATACTTAGTTTAGGGCACAGCACGCTTGTCTCTTACGACAGTCTCTAACTCTTCACTCTGACCTGCTTACCCAGGGTTTGAACTTTGCAGGGGGCCTCAGGTGAGAGAGAGGTAGCTCCACACTTGCCTTTTTAATCTCTGCTTTGCTGTAAGAAGTCATGATACCCATGTGCTTCCTTTCTATGAGAGCTTGTCCACATGGGCCCCTGTAACCTTCGTCCTGCTTTCAGTGCTTTACTGGCCTGCTAGGGTTCAGAGTAGAGTCCCTCCGAATTGGAGGAGCGATGTAGTGCAGTTAAGATCTAGAATTTGGAATAAAACAAACATGGTCTCGAATCTCAGCTCGATTTCTGTCTGGCCATGACTCAGCCATTTGAGTTTCAGCTTTCTCAACTGTAATGTGGTGACAGTAGCGTCTGCTTCATGAGGTTTTATTGAGAGCACTGGAAGTAATATTGTGCATAACACTTGTATCCCTTTTATTATAGCTCCACCCTGCAGCCACCTTTGACCAGAGCCTGCTTGTCCCCGCCCAGCAGCGAGGACTGTGGCATCTGGCCTTGTGTGCCCTTAAAGAGACACCGGGTGTGGAGATGCAGGCTTTCCACATAGAGCCAGCATAGAGTTCACACACCCACAGTCCTTTGTATTTTATAGTAGTATTACAGGCAAGCAGATTAGGTATTACTTTTTCACCACGGATATCCTTATATTGAGAAGGCCAATAAGTGTTATTTAACATATAGACCGATAAAATGCGAGATAAGGAGATCAGACTGCTGTGTGCAAAAGGCCACAAGGGGAAGTAATAGGCGCCTTTGCAAACACCGAGCACTCGAAGGGGGAGTTTTCTTGTTCTGCTCCCAAAAGAGATTCAAAATTATTTGTTCCTGTTCTTTTGCAAAATCCTTTCCAGTCTGAAGACCGTTATTTATTGTCTGTTATTATTCTTACCAAGGCGATTCTAATTTTTAAAAAGTTTTTAGATATTCTGTTTTTCCGTTATTTGATTCTACTTTGATTTCTCCTAAAAAACTCCATATTTTTAAGTGGAATAACATAGAAGCGATCACAGTTTTCTAGTGAGATTTTAACCATTGCTGGGTAGGGCTGCAGTTGTTTTGTCTTGGTGCTTCATTACCTGGAGGACCAGAAACCAGTATTTCTAGAATACTGAAGACAGCCTTTGATCTAATCTTTGATCTAGGTACCCCTATCCAAAAGGAAGCAGCAGCGGCTTCGAGAGTGGCTGGAGGGCTATAACCAGTTCTGTGTGTGTGCCTGCGGGTCTGCAGGTCAGAAAGAGAGGGAAACGCCACCAATGGCAAACCTAAGAGTCTGGTCACCAACAATGATAGTCCACACTTTTTCTTGTATCAATCTAAGAAAGGAGCCAAGACAAGAAATAAAGGAACACGGGAGGTGACGAAATCATGGGATATTTTAGAATCGGAAGAAACTTGCTGGTCTTCTGGTCTAAACGTTTTATCCCCAAGGGGATGATCCAAGGCCATGAAGCTAGAAATTGGCAGGCATGACTCCGACACAGGTATAACTTCAATACCAATTTTATGGGTGATGGAAGCAGTAGAGCTGGAATTTGGACCTAGGTTTGGTTGGCTCCAGGGCCCAGGTTCCAGCCTCTGTGTCACCTCACACACCCACCTCTCTGAGGTGTTTGCTTGCATTGGTTTAGTTGTGTTTATTCGTGATGAGTAACTGCACTGATTCCATTGTGTTTTGTTCATATTCCCTAAAGGAGTTAGGAGGCTTTAGTTTAAGGAAGAGACATTTCTTTATATTTAAGAGACCTACCCCAGCTGGTGTAGCTCAGTGTATTGAGCGCGGGCTGGGAATCAGAGGGTCCTGGTTCGATTCCCAGTCGGGGCACATGCCTGGGTTGCAGGCCAGGTCCCCAGTGAGGGCCATGTGAGAGGCAACCATACATTGCTCTTTCTCCCTCCCTTCTCCTCTCTCTGAAAAGAAATAAATAAAATCTTAAAAAAAAAAAAAAAAAAAAAAGAGACCTGAATACCTGTGCATTTCCACCCTGGAGAACTTTACAACCTCCAATGTGTCCCAGGAGGTAGAAGCAGCAGAGAAAAGGGTCAGGGAAAGGCATGGAAAGACCAAGATGAGGGTCTCACAGAAAACATGGAGGTAAAATATGGGGAACAATGACCAAAGGACACCTCTAGGAAATTAAGATCCTGAAGATGGTACCAGTCATACTTTAAAACTGGAAAATAATGTTGGTAAAGGAGGTGAGTTGAATCGAAGGGCTGAGTCAAAAGGACGCTGCTATGAAAGAAAAAAGGACTCTATTTCTCCCAAGGCCTGCCTTGAGATTTTAAATATTTCAAGTATTTTCACGTACTAAGTAGGCAGAAAACGAAAGGAAAGTAGGAGTTCTTACATAAAACATATTGCAAAGGACATTTATTTCAAAGTGTAAGCATTAAATCTTCACCACTTCCCTTATTCAACACTTAAAATTTATTGAGCAGCTGTTCTGTGCCCAGTCTCGTGTGAGAAGCGACATAACCATAGATGATTAACACACCAATCCTGACCTCAATCGATTTACGGCCCAGCAGGGCAGACAGACAAATAATCAGACATTGGAATACAAAAAGCGAGTAAGTGATAGGACCATAGAAGTTTAATACAACAATTTGAACAAGCAACCGAGCTTGCGGTGCCTGGGATATCATCACAGACATTTCTCGAGTTGCATCTTGAAGCACGAATGGCAGCTTGCCAGAAATGGTGGTCTGAAGAAATGAGGGGGAAGCTACTTCGGGTGAACGGCACCGCATGAGCAAAGGCGTGGGATTACCAAAGAACACGAATGGGAGGTCCGGAAAATCGTGGGAAGTTAATGTGGCTGTAGTTAGAGGACCAAGCATGGTGGCTATTACATTAGCATGTTATGACAACATTGATAATAGTTTTTATAACAAGGTAGTTCCATGTAGGCTAATGCCAGGCCAGAATGCAGGCTAGAAAGGCTGGGTCTAAGAGAGTGAAAGTTTCTGTATATGAGGGAGGTCATTAAAGATAATAAAGAGAGACTTTGTACCCAAATGATAGACAACATAACCATTTTATCACTTCCAGAGTTTAAAGACGTCACTACAACAAAGAGATGAAGCCAAATGGCTCATTTCACTCAGCAGTGCTAAGTGCTTTAGGAAGATCAGAGGAAACTTGGAGAAACTGGAAGTAACTATTGTAGAATAAACAGAATCAATCAACAGAAAAATCTGTGCTATCCTCTGGGACTTTCTTTTAAAGAAAATGTCTAAGGAAAAGCATAGCATTTGGAGTCTGAAAACCTGGGGCTTTGAAGTTTGGCTCTGCCGTTTACTAGCTACATGGCCGTGGACAACTTAACCTCCAGAAGCCTCAACCGCCTCACGTGGAAAATGGAGATAAGAGTTTCCTCGTGGACGTGATGCAGTGAAAGGCCCAGCACCATGCTTGGCACCCACTGTGAACCCCCAGCATGACAGTTATCGCTGCTGTGATCTCAGGGGGATCACTTAGAACATATAACTAAAGTTGCTGCCTTCTTCAGAACAACTCTAGCGTGATCCCTTTGGAATAAGCCATGTTCACTTGCGAACTATCTGGCGGGGGGGCGGGGGAGCAGTATTTAGCAGGAACGTGTCTGTGAACAGGCAAGCAACTGTGAATGGACTTGGGATGAATACATCTGTTAAAAATTGGGTTTCAGTGTTGATGAATGCATTGACCTAAGGCCTCTGTAAGTATTTGTGCCTCACTTTGTGAATGAAGTTCAGGTCGTCTGGAACCAGCCCTGTCAGTCCAGTCCTTCTGTCAGAGTGCTTTTGAAAGCAGGCTTTCCCTCTTTTAGTTTCTGGTAGCACTCCAGGTCAAAGAGAAGACGAGCGGCTCTGTAGCTCTCGCGGGCTGGCCCGCATGCGTAGGCGCTTCTCCAGCTAGGGTGCCAGGTTCTTCATGTAGAAACGCAGAATAGCGCTGGGCCCATTGCAAAGGTTTAAGAGGGTTTTACATTGAAATGGTTTTAGAACAAAGAAAAGGAAATTCTACTTCATTTAATGGGTGAATGATAACTCTGTGCAGCTTTTTATCAATGTTGTATAGAGAATGTTGTTCAATTCTCAGTAAAGCCACAGACCCTGTGAAAGGTAAGCTCCCCCAGGGCAGGGTCGTCTATTCCTTGTTCACCACATCCTTAGTGCTCAGCTCCGTGTCTGACACATAGCAGGCACCCAGGAAGTATCTGCTGAAGAAATGAAGGAATGAAGGGTATCGAAAGGGGTTGGGTATGTTCAAGGATGGCAGAGCCTTAACATAATCCCAGGGAAAGTTGGTAAGCATTTTGGGGAGACACTGGCTTTTTTTTTGTTGACACTGTGGTAACAACTGCCACACTATCCCACTAAATATTCCTTAGGAGAATCCCTGAGCAGATGAAGTTCTTAGACATTCCAGGTGGGTAGGTTTATAGAGTTCACACATGAATGGACATTGTCACACAAAAAGACTGAAGGAAGGAATCAAAATGACAGGGAGGTCTTACATTCCTCCTTCACCATGAAGCCCAGAGGCCTTCAGATCGTTCCCACACTCTTTTCCATTGTCAGCCAGCTTTTTTTTCGCCTCCCTCAAAACTTCCCATTTATTGCATAATTTAGGAGGCCTACTCAGAGTTTGCCTTGTTGTTAAGCAGAACTCGCTAAAGGGTGATGTTTTCTATTTAAGGCAGAGCTTGGAAGTTACCAACTGATTTTCAAACAAGACTGAAAGGCAAATCCTGGCATCACGTTTTGTCTCTTTGACTTTCTAATTTCTTGCCCCAGCCCTTCAGCAGCGGCCTGGTGATAACTAACTGAGGTGGGGAGCATCTGCGTTGGTAATATTTCTTTAGCAGGCAAAAATTAGGCATTTTTATTTTGTTATTACATTTAAGAAAAATGCCTCACACCCACATAAATGAATAAAACTGGAAATCCCACGTTATAGAACTTTTGTTACTGTAAGAGGCCTCTGTGTGAGAGATTCTGAACAGTATGCAATTTTGATAACATATCATTTTAAGAGCAATACCTGTTTTCAGTGATGTTTGACACTTTTTCTCAATCACCTCAAATATTTCTAATATTTTGCATAATGGTTTAGAGCATGTTTATGTCATCACGTTTAAATCCTCTGAGAGGCAAAGGGACTTGACCTCTATACTTTAACCGGCCTGTGGATCTGGGCTTTCCCTGGGAAGGGGCATGACCTTGGGTCTATGGCTGTTTTCAGCCAAAGGCAAGTGCCAGAGAAGGACTCAGCCGAGCGATGGGTGCCAACACTCCCAGGGGCTGGGGGTGTGTGCTCCAGCCTGGGGTTAGGGCCCTGGGGGGCAGGTGCACCATGGCCTCCGTTAGGGGGGTGGGACAAGTGTCTGTGACTCTGCCCAGGGCTCTGGGCCTCTTCGTTTCTTCATCATAGTGGTTCATCTTTAATTTTAAAATTAGTTTCAGGCTTTTAAATCATGACATGTGCCATACTATGATCAATGTATAACAAATATACTGTCTCCAAGATCTTGGAAGTCCCCATAAGAATGTCCCGAATTGTATCCTTCTGTCCAGAGGTGACTGCTGACCCATTTTGGTGTTCGTCATTTCCTGACTATTATTTATAGTTTTTTTTATAAGGACACCAGTCAGATTAGGTTAGGAGACACAATTCTGCGCATGACATTTTTTCCCTCACAAACACCTTTATTGCAAGAGTTCCCCGACACTTCTCCGCTCGCCTTATACAATGCCTGCGACGTCCATTCACTGATATAGCGCTGTTCTCAACGTGGCAAGTGACACGCCTACAAACATCTCTGTACATGTGTTCTTAAACTCTTCTCTATATGCATTTTTATAGCTTGTTAATGACACACAAATACCTATTCCCAATCGATATGTTTTTCAGTTTAGTTTTGCTTTTGAGTTTTGTTTAAAAGGAATCCCTTCACTTCATATTGTCTTTATATAGTTTTTGCTTAATAAGATCCAATTAAGTTTACTTTCATTTTGATACTTGCAGCTGTGTAGTTCATTTGTTTCTTTACTATTATCCATTGTATGACGGTTTATTATGAAAAGCCACGGATTGGTTTTATAGGGCCTTTCGCAGTTGGTTGGACTTTTGGTGTTAACTTGCACATGAGAATTTGTATTTTAAAAGAGGTTTTATATTCACCCAGAGTGTCAATCTCTAATTGTTGAATTCCTGGTACTATGACAAAGCAGATATAAATATCTTATTCAAATAGAAAAAAAAAATTTTTTTTAAAGATTTTATTTATTTTTAGATAGGGGAAGGGAGGGAGAAAGAGAGGGAGAGAAACAGCAATGTATGGTTGCCTCTCACATGGCCCTCACTGGGGACCTGGCCCGCAACCCAGGCATGTGCCCTGACTGGGAATCGAACCGGGACCCTTTGGTTCCCAGCCCTCGCTCAATCCACTGAGCTACACCAGCCAGGGCTCAAGTAGGAAAATTTTTAATAGAAACGTTTTCCTTATACCACTTAATCAGACTCCACTGACCCAGAAAAGATCATTAGTTCCTGTTAGATCATAATTAATTCTAAAAATTAACATTTTGTAATTGTTAAATTACAACTCTACAGTTGAAAGACTAAATCAGGGAATACCATCTTTTTAAAAAATGAGGTCAAAAGGATAAGCAAGAATCAATAAAAACTATGGTATATAGAAACAGATTCTGTGAATAACCCTGGCCACCATTTCTGAGTTTTACTGCTGCGATCCCCAAACATGGGGGGTCAGCCGAGACCACACCTATTCAAAATAATATGTTGAACTTTAGCCCAAACTCTAATAATGAAGTATTTGGCTACTTGCTTGGGCTTTTATGTTGGACTTATGTTGTGCATAGTCTTACAAAAAGATTAATTTGCAAAGCATAGCATTCAGGGAAATGGCCTTTCTCTAAAGGTTTTCCTGAGGCAGAAGAAATTCCTACAAGAAATCTCAGCTTTCAGTATAATTTCCAGTGGCTAACCACGGAATGTATCAATGGCTTTAACTATCGGCTCACCAAAATTTAACTAAAACTCTGGAGAGCAAAGGTCCCAGGAGGGGCTTGTTCAAGAATGACTTTAAAACATTTAAGACTGCTAAGAATTCTTGATCCAGGAAAATTTCTTTGAAGCAGGATACAAATGGAAAACCTGGAAGTGTCTTTCATTTCCCATGAGCTCAAATCTGGTAAGTTCTCAGGAACAATAATTGTTCCCTAAGAGGTTAAAAGCAAAAAGTTTTTTCTTTTTCTTTTCTAAGGAATACTTTTCTCTAATTTTTAATTATTTTAGACTTTGTGTATTAGGACCCAAAGTCAGTAATGCCCATATAATTTTTTTTAAAATGATGACTGATGAGATAAGTAATAACGTAAAGCATTCAAACATTAATTGCTGTGTGTGTGTGTGTGTGTGTGTGCTTGCAGAATTCAATGATCTCTAATCAGGCAGCAGAGAGATTAATTGCAATCTTGCTTGGTGTGTGATTGTGTATGGAGACTAGGCAGCAAGAAAAAGCCTATGCTTCAAAGTCCTCTTCCTCTAAGAAGGGTAATCTGCGAGAAAGTCAGAGAAAGGATAGACTCAAAAGGAATCCAGAACCCTCGCCCAGATCTGAACTTGGACTGGAACCAGTCCGAGACAGCATTTTGCGCCTGGATTTCATATCAAATGCGCTCAGCCATCCCGAGATGGGAGCTCGGCTCTCCTTAGCTGCACCAGTGACTTTATAACCCCACAGACTGAGGAACTACTACAGAAATGATGACATAAATCAAAACAATTTTAATACTTCTAGGTACACCTAGAGGTAAATTTTAAAATTATTATAATCTGCCTATATTTGTTATTTACTACATTTAAGAGAACTTGACATTTTGTACTTGTGATTTTAATTTGAAAGCTTTAACACTAGCCTTGTGCTTTTTATGAGAAAGGTAGGTATTTATTTAGTTTGTAAATAGCATTTGAATGTTTAAAGGAATTAGGTACTTTCAACCTCTCTGCTCAGGTTTCTCAGCACCATCATTGCTGAGGGAAGTTTACTTCACTGAACGTCTGGGTTGGCACCGTTAGAGGCACCAGAGCCTGGAGATACGCCGAAACTAGCGACTGCAGTTTAACGTGCCTACCTAAATTAAGGTGTTAATTATTTGGGGTAAATTACTCTATTAAGTTCTTAGAATATTAATCAAAGATCAAGTAAAATATTTTATAGAAAGCTAGTAGATTTGTAGAAAATAAACAGATATTTCAGTTGAGCTTAATGTTTAAGAAATGCATACAAGTCATGATGTACCAAAGATCCTTTTTAACATTAAAAAACTCAGCGAACAAACAAAATTAGGCTCCCCTGGGAAACTAAGTTCCCCAATTACTAGAAAATAAAAGTGTTTGGAATACTGTATTGGAGTTCAGTGCAGAAAAGATAATTCACTCTGGATAGCGGCGTAGAAAGAGCTCGCTACAGGAATGTGGGCGCTCACACACCTGTGGGAGAGCTGGCGGAGCTGCTGCTGTTACGGCCTCGCGGCTGCCTCTGTCACAGCGGCTGACACTCATGGCCAGGGACCAAACACGGGTTCACTGGCATCTTCTGGGATTCTCTTTCCAATCACAACAGCAACAGGAAAATGGTCTCTATCTTCCCACCCAACTGCATCACACTGGCAAAGTGATCATTGAGGATGGAAGGGCAGATAAAGTGCTTCCCAGATAAGGTCAAGTTAAAGGAGTTCTTCATCACCAAGTCATTATTATATGAAATGTTAAAGGGGGTTATCTAAGAAAAAGAAGATCAAAATTACGAACAGTAAAATGACAACTCACAACTATCAACAACTGAACCTAAAAAAACAAAAACAAACTAAGCAAACAACTAGAACAGGAACAGAATCACAGAAATACAGAGAGAATAGGATCGCATGGAGGGTAATCAGCGGGGAGGGGGAGGTGGAGAATGGGGGGAAAGGTGCAGGGAGTAAGAAGCATAAATGGTAGGTACAAAATAAACGGGGTGGTTAAGAATAGTATAGGAAATGGAGAAGCCAAAGAGCTTATATGTACGACCCATGGACATGAACCAAGCGGGGGAAATGAGGGTAGAGGGCATGTAGGGCTAAGGGGAATATAAGGGGGGGGGATGGGACAACTGTAATAGAATAATCAATAAAAATATATAAAAAACAAAAACAAAAAACTGCATCCCAAACCCTACCTGCTATAAGAGTCTGTAAAATGTAGTGTTTTGCCTTCTAGCCCTTATGATAGAACAGGAGGGAATTCGGAAGAGGTGGGGCTGTGTACTGAGTGCCCGAAGACAAGATCCATGAAGCAAAGATCCCGCACGTGCTTACAGGGCTATTTATTATGACTCGGTAACTAACGCCTCTTAAACACCAGAGTAGGCAAGATGCCTTTTTGTCAAACAGAGCCCCTGTGGATGTATTGCATTAGGCAGCTGTGCCTGCTTTGCCAGTAGACCTTTTAAAAATGTTTGCGACCTAAGTGAGCTGTCTGCTTAGTGATTCTTTTCATTCTATAGAAACGATTTCCTCTTGACATTTGTGAGCAAGTACATGGTAGAAAACAGGCTTTACTGGTCACATAGTTACGGATTGTATTTCAGGTACTACTTTTTTCCTCCCCCGTAGGCAATATTCCCCAGAGTGTGATTCTCAGAGCGAACCTGATACCATTAGGTCAAGCCTGTACCTTCCAGTTCCCTGTTGGAATTGTATTTATTTTTCTAACGAGTAGAATTAATTTCATAACATGGCTGAAGGCTGCTCTGTAAAGAGCTTTATCAACAGAATAAATGGATGTGAAGTCCAAAATTAACTTACAGAATTCACTTCTTCTCTGCGTTCTTACAAACAATTTAATCTTGTAGTTGGCATTTTGAGCTAGGACAGAGGTTTTTAGAAATTTCTTCTTTTAATTTGATTTTGCTGTACATAATGGTGTCAAGAAGTAACAGTCAGAATTTGTGGCAGTGATTTCCACACACGTGAAAACATGCAGTCCTGAGAATTTACACGTTTTGAGCACAGCTCCGTGTGATTCCTGTGTGAGCAAGTGTGGATCATGTCTGTGGGATGGGAATTCTCTAATAGGAATTTGGCAAATGTGTATCTTAAAAAATTCTGGCTTGCTGATCTCTGAATATTACTTTAACCTGGTCGTGTCTGCCACCGAATCTGAATCAACATCCCAATGCCTTGCTATGAGTAATCCTACCTGTTCTGCTTAATCCCATGAATAATCAATCCAATGTAAATGTGTCTTAATGCCTCTAATAAAACCCCCGGCTGAGCAACCCACGAGGTCTTTCTCCCCAAGATGGGCGATGGTGGAGGAGACCCGTGGCCGCCGGATTCCTTCCCCCCGCGTGTCTCAGTGTGAGATTTATACACGCATTGGTTACGGTCACCCACGGGTTCCGGCTGGGACGAGATCCCCACGGCAAGAATTGTTTAATTTTGAGTCATAAAAGTGAAAATAATAGTAGCTTAAACCCCATAAAACTTTATTTCTCTCTCATGGGTGCAACATCTGAAGGTAAGCGGTCCAGAGCCAGCATGACGAGGTCCCTCTCAGGTCACGGTCCTGTCACTCCAGAGAGTGGCCTTCATTGTTGTGGTCCAGGTGGCATCAGCATTCCAGGCAGAATGGAGAGGACAAAAAGGGGGTGAAACACACTTGCCCCCCTGTATCATAAAGAAGGTTTTGAGAAGCTATTGGGTTATATTTCACGTACATCGCATGTGAAATATACTCAGCTGCAAGTAAGGCAGAGAAATGTAGTCTTCATTCCGGACACACGTCCTGTTAAAATTCCATTGTGTTGGAAAGATGTGAGAAAGGGTATAATAGGGTGATGTGTAGTACACCCTGCCCAACTTTCACACAAGCATAAATTATTTACTGGTTCAGAATATTCTTTAAAAGATCTTTTTCTTTTTCAGAAAGAAACTTATCTTTACTATATAGCTGACCTGACACATTATTCACCTGTACTTTTATTTGAGAGAGAATTTTTAAAAATCTTAAGCCAAGGATGTTTTTTATTGATTCTTTTAGAGAGAAAGGAAGAGAGAGAGAGAGAGAGAGAGAGAGAGAGAGATTGGTGGCCTCCCACACATGGCTGGACTGGGGATTGAAACTGCAACCAAGGTATGTGCCCTCACCAGGAATCAAACCCACAATCTTTTGGTGTGCGGGATGACACTCCAACCGACCGAGTAAGCCAGCCAGGGCATCACCCTTACTTTTTAAACAGAATTACATATTCACTATTTCCACCTGGGTTAACAAGAACACACTATTCCTGCTGCAAACCTACCAGCCAGAAAAGGAGTTCTTTCACTTTTTGCCCTTGGGAGGTTCTCCTGATTTGAGTTCTTCAGGAGGATGGAGTTTGGTGTGAAAATGGGCAGAACAAGGGACTGTGGGGTTGTGGATGACAGGTCAGCAGATGGAGAGTGAGGGGAACCTGGAGGCTTGGGGAGGGGCTGGAGGGGGCAAGGAGGTTCAGCAGGTTTTTCCTCATCTCTTATCACCACGGTTTCATGGAGTTTGCTTTTGCTCTAAGGTGATACCTGGGGCAATGCCAAGCAGGGGAATACAACTATAGGCAGAGGTTCAAGCTTGAAGACCCCTGGGTGGCAGACAGATCTACAAGAGGGAGGAAGTAATCACTCCCTTTTATGGAGTACCTAGGTGCCTGGCATTTTGAAAACATCTTATTTTATTCCCTCAAAAATCCTATGAAGTAGTAATAATCAACTTCATTTTACCAAAGAGGTAAAGTGACACTAAGAAATTTATTTTTTAGTTTTTAAATATATTTTATTGATTAAGCTATCACAGTTGTCCCAAGTTTTTCCTTTTTGCCCCCCTCTGCCTAGTACGCTCATTCTCTCCAGCAGTCCCTCCCCTTTAGTTCATGCCCGCGGGTCTTGCATATAAGTTCTTTGGCTTCTCCATTTCCTATACTATTCTTAACCTCCCCTTGTCCATTTTGTATCTACCAATTATGCTTCTTAATCCTTGCACCTTTCCCCCATTCCCACCTTTCCTCCTCCCAGATGATAACCCTCCAAATGATCTCCATACCTATGATTCTGTTCCTGTTCTGGTGGGTTTTTTTGTTTTTTTTTTTAGATTTAGTTGTTGATAGTTGTGAATTTGTTGTCATTTTGATGTTCATAGTTTTGATCCTCTTCTTTTTCTTAGATAAGTCCCTTTAACATTTCATGTAATGATGGCTTGGTTATGATGAACTCCTTTAGCTTTACCTTGTCTGGGAAGCACTTTATCTGCCCTTCCATTCTAAATGGTAGCTTTGTTGGATAGAGTAATCTAGGTTTACTGCCAGATGGAGTAATGTAGGTCCTTGCTTTTCATCACTTTGAATACATCTTGCCAGCCCCTTCTTGCCTGCAAAGTTTCTTTTGAGAAATTAGTTGACAATCTTATGGGAACTCCTTTGTAGGATGTGGGAAGCCACTTACACTCATTTCTTGGCAAAGCCAGAATAGGTGGGACGCATCTGCACAGCAGAAGCGACCACTGGCAGTCCCCCTGAAAGTCTACCCCTTTGCCCGCTTGCTTTTACTTAGAGTTAGCACAATTTAACCATCCTGGCCACTTTCCCCACATGAAAGGGTTAAGGAGAGGAATTAAGCCATTAAGCAAGCCAAGCCACCTGAACGCTGAAAAAAGACAGTTGCTAGGTTATATTTTAAACAGTTTTCTCCAGAAGCTCAAAAAATTTATTGCCTACCCATTACCCTAGACAAGAGTATTTTTTATTGAGATCAGATACTTAGAGAGGGTAGAAGTTTTTAGTGGACTAAGAAAGATTTTAGTGGGCTAAGAAAGATTTTAGTAAAAAGTTAAACATAACGAATAGATTTACATCTCAGAGAAATGTAGATAAGACCATCTGGTGCCTAGGAGCAGAACTAACCACCTGAAGTCATTAACCAATGTTTACACTCTAGGAGTATAATGGATAATGGATGGGAATGCCTCGGCCTGTATGCCATTATCTTCCCTGGACTTCTAAGTAAAAACTAACCTCTCAAGAATCTTTAATTTACTAACTTAGATTTTAAAAACACGTTTAGCCATTAACTAGTTTGTAGTTTGTGATTAATACTATTCCTGGCTAATAGATTAGCAAAGCTCCTTATCATAACATCCATTTGTTTAAGCCTAGGTCAAAATTAAGGTACTCTGTAACTACTTTTGTAAGTCAGCCTTTTCCTGCTATTAATGATTTGTAGTATACATCTGTTTTTCCTACTTCTTGTAAAAAGAATACCCTTTAAAAATAAAGAAAACCTTTTGAGTCAGTCAGTATGGCCCTAGAGGCTGGAGCTGGCCAGGCCAGGTCCCTGAGGCCTGGCCGTTCTCCTACACCCCTCAGAGAGTGTCAGGAGTCGTCTCATTTGCCTAGCTGTCCCTCCTTTGGGTTTTCTGAGATTTGCAGAGGCTGGTCCCCTGCAGTAGGAACTCCCTGCTTTTCTCTTGCTGTCTGTAAAATTCTATCTTTAACCTTTGGCATTTTAATTATGATGTGTCTTGGTGTGGTCCTCCTTGGTCCAATTTGTTGGGGACTCTGTGCTTCCTGGACTTGTATATATGTCTATTTCCTCCACTAAATTAGGGAAGTTTTCTTTCATAATTTTTTCAAATAAGTTTTCAATTTCTTGCTCTCCCTCTTCTTCTCTGGCATTCCTATGATTCAGATGTTGGTTTTGGAGGTGTCCCAGAGGCTCCTTATACTATCCTTGTGTTTTTGTATTTTTTTCTTCTTGCTGTTCTGGTTGAATGCTTATTTCTTCCTTATGTTCCAAATCACTGATTTCAATCTACACGGAACCAACAGTGACTTCATCCTCTGCACTGTTGGTTCCCTGTAGATTTTTCTTTATTTCACTTAGTGTAACCTCATTTCTTCCTAGGTCTTTTTTATTTTGTTGCTGTACTCAGTGAGTTCTTTGAGCATCCTGATCACCAGTGTTTTGAACTCTGCATGTGATAGGTTGATTATCTCCATTTCATTTAGTTCTTTTTCTGGGGTTTTGTCCTGTTCTTTCATTTGGGCCATATTTCTTTGTCTCTTCAATTTGGCAGCTTCCCTGTGTTTGTTTCTGTGTGTTAGGTAGAGCTGCTTTGACTTCTTGTCTTAGTAGCATGGCCTACTGTTGAAAAGGCACCTGCAAATTGTGTGGGGCAGAGCTTTAGGTAATCGCCAGGGCGGGGCAACCCACTTCACTGCTTTGTGGCTCTGTGTGGGGGAGGGCTCAGAGAGGGGACAGTGCTGCTGCCTGTGGCTTCTGGAGGTTTGCCTGGCACTTATGCTGTGCAACTGGCACCCTTCCAGCTGTTGCCCTGGTGCTAATCCCAGAGGGGGTGGGTCCGTGTAAGTACCATTTCCGTGTAAGCCCTTTAAGCTGAGTCTCCTAAAATCGGCAGTTTCTTTCAATGATAAAGGGATCAATCCAACAAGAAGATACAACTCTCGTAAACATCTAACTAGATACAGCAACCTCCACTGGTTTTTATAGCCAGAACTTATAGGGATTTATCTTCCTGGTGCTGGAACCCTGGGCTGGGTAGTCTGGTCTGGGGCTGAGATTGCTCGCTCCCAAGGAATCCCTCCTGATTTTTATGCAGCAAACTTGAATGTGGGGCTATGCATTCCACCACCACCACCTCTCCATGCCGCACCGAGTCTCCACGCCTCTCTGCCTGTCTCCACATCTCCGCCCCTCCTACCCATCGGGATGAATGTGGCATCTTTAAATCCTTGGTTGTCAGACTTCCATACAGCTCCATTTTCTGATGGTTCTGGGTGTTACTTGTTTTGAGGTCTATTTTTAATTCTTTCTGTGGTTGTGTGAGGAGGCAAAGTGTGTTTACCTGCACCTCCATCTTGAACCAGAAGTCAGAAATTTGAAATAACTCCCCAGAGTCATACAGCTAGTGAGAGGTAAAGTCAGAAGCCAGAAAAACTCCTGGTAAAGATGGTGAAGTAAGTAAATGCTGTGCATTCCTCTTCCCATGACCACATCAAAATTAGAACTAAATTATAGAACCCATTGAGAACCACCTGAAGACTTGTTGAACAGAAGCCATATAACTAAGAATATAAAGAAGAAGCCACATTGAGACTGGTAGGAGAAACAGAGATGAGAAACGGGTTGGTCCCAAACCCACATGTGATAAATAAGAATTGGAAGGTCCCCTCTGAGGGGTGAGGGGTCCCAGCCCAACACTGGGCTCCCCAGCCCAGGGCACCAGGGCCAGGAAGAGGATCCCACACAACATCAGGCTGTGAAAACCAGCAGGGACTGTGTTTAAGTGAGACAGAGGGCTGCTGGAATCCTAGGTATTCCTCCTGAGGGGCCCACTCATAGACTCGTTTGCTTACAAACTCTGTCACCCTAAGCTGCAGTACAGGAGAGACAGTTTGAAAAGTGTCAGGGACATATGGGAAGGAACTGAACTGACCAGCTTCAGGGTGCGGACTAGGGGGGGACATGGGTTAGGGCAGCTCTCTCCAGGGAGGGAGGCACTGGCAGGCCTCATGGCTCCTTTTCTGAGCACTCCCCACCCCCACCCAACCCAGCCATCAGGCACAGGTGGCCACCAAATCTGTGCTCTCCATTAACCTAGTTAACACCGTTTGCACTGCCATTGTGATTCCCTGAGATGCGCCCCCAGCCCCAGCTCAAACACCCAGGCCTCTTCAAGTGGCCTGCCTCTGCTCGAGTTGTAGACTTTCCTATAATCTCTCAAAGATCTACAAACCCCAGCAGCTGGCCTCAGCACGCACTGCATGTATCTCATGAGAAGTGGCCCCAAGCTCAGCACAAATGGCAGCTGATCTCAACCTGCATTGTAACTGCCATCAGGCCACCCCAAACCTGTTGTCTCAAGTAGCAGCTAGTGTTAGCTTGGAATGTAGCTTCCATTAAGCAGCCACACAACTGTTTTCTAATCAAAAGACAGGGTGGTTGAATGGGTTAAAAAACAAGACCTGTGCCTATGCTGCCTACAAGAGACCCATTTCACATCAAAAGACACACACAGACTGAAAGTAAAGGGATGGAAGAAAGTATTTCATACAAATGGAAATAAAAAATGCTGGGGTAGCCATATCAGACAAAACAGAATTTCAAACAAGGGCTGTAACAAGAGACAAAGAAAGATATTTCCTGATGATAAAGGGATCAATCCAACAAGAAGATACAACTCTCGTAAACATCTAACTAGATACAGCAAATATTGATGGATATAAAGGAAAAAGGTAAACAAAATTTATAAATGTTTAGCCAGATTCATAGAGAAAAAAAAGAAGACCCAAGTAAATAAAATATGAAAGATATGAAAGAGAAGTGACAAGTGACACCGGATATACGAAGGACTATCAGGAAATACTATGAACAATTACCCTCTCTGGTGTGGCTCAGTGGACTGAGCACTGGCCTGACAACCAAAGGGTCTCTGGTTCAATTCCCTGTCAGGGCACATGCCTGGGTTATGGGTCAGGTCCTCATCAGGGGGCGCCTGAGAGGCAACCACAATTGATGTATCGTTTTCTCTCTTTCCCTTTCCCTCTCTCTAAAAACAACTAAAATCTTTAAAACAAAAAGGAAATACTATGAACAATTATATGCCAACAAATTGGATAACCTGGAAGAAATGGGTACATTTCTAGAAACATAAAATCTTCCAAGGCTGAATCAGTAAAAAACAGAAAACTGGAACACACTGATAACTACTAACAAAGTTGAATCAGTAATTAAGAAACTCCCAACAAATGTATGCCTGGTACCAGATGACTTCAGTTTTAAATTTTATTGAACATTCCAAGAAATACTTATCTTTCTCAAACAATTCTAAAACCCTGAAGAGGAGGGAAGCTCCCAAACTCATTTACAAGCCAGCATTACCCTAACATCAAAACCAGACAAGGACGCTACAAAAAAAGAAAACTGCAGAGCATATTCCTGATGAATACAGATACAAAAATTCCCAACCAAATATTAGCAAACCAAATTCAGCAATGCATGAAAAAGATCATACACCATGACCAACTGGAGTTTATTCCCAGGATGCAAATCTTGTTTAACACCTATAAATCAATTAACATGATATGCCACATAGATACACTGAAGATAAAAATCACAATATCATATTGATAGATGCAGAAAAAACATTTGAGAAAATTCAACATGCATTCATGATACAAACTTTCAGCAAAGTGGGAATAGAGGGAGTCTATCTCAACATAATAAAGGCTGTACGTAGTAAACCCACAGCTAACATCATAGACAATGGTGAAAAGTCTAAAGTTTTTTTTTTAAGATCAGCAACAGACAAGGATGTCCACTTGCACCATTTTTGTTAAACAAAGTATTAGAAGTCCTAACCTCAGCAATCAGGCAAAAAAAAAAAAAAAATTAGAAGGCATCTAAGTTGAAAAGAAAGAAGTAAAACTGTCATTATTTGCAGGTAACATGGTACTGTATAGAGAGAACACTAAAGAATCCACAAAGAAACTATTAGAATAAATGAATTCGTTAAGGAAGCAGGATATATTCACAAATTGGCTGCATTTTATAAACCAATAAGGAGCTATCAGAAAGAGAAATTAAGAAAACAAACCCACTTACAATTGCATCAAAAGGAATAAAAAATCTAGGAATAAATTTAAACAAGGAGGTAAAAGACCTGCAGTGGGAAATCTATTAAGACATTAAGAAAAAAATTGAAAACGATACAAATAAAGTATATGCCATGCTCAAAGTGTTAACAATGTTAAAATGTCCATATTACTCCCCAAATCTACAGATTCAATGTAAGCCCTATCAAATACCAATGGTGTTTTTCCACTGAATAAGAACAAACAATCCAGAAATATATATGGAACCACAAAAGACCATGAATAGCCAAAGCAAATGAGAAATAAGAACAAAGTTGTAGGTATCATGCTACCTGATATCGAACTATACTACAAGCCTATAGTAATCAAAACAACATGGTACTGGCATAAAAACAGACACATAAATCAATGGAATGGAATAGTGAGCCCAGAAAAAAACCCACACCTATATGGCCAATTAATATATGACAAAAGAGGCAATGGGATAAAGAGAGTTTCTTAAATAAACGGGGAAAGTGGGCAGATAAATGCAAATGAATGAAACTGGATCACTTTCTTACACCATATAGAAGGATAAACTTAAAGTGCATTAGACTTAAATGTAAGGCCTGAAACCATAAATGTCCTAGAAGAAAACATAGGCAGTAAACTCTCTGACATCACTGTTAGTAAAATTTTTTTTGGACCTGTCTTCTCAGGCAAGGGAAACTACAACAACAAATAAAAGATGGCCACATCAAACTGAAGAGTTTTTGCACAACAAAGGAAACTATCAACAAAAAGAAAAGACAACCTACCGAATGGGAGAAGATATTTGCCAGTGATACATCCGATAAGGAACGGATATATTTTGTAAATATAAGGAACTCATAATACAACTTAACACACACAACCCCCTCCCCCAAACAATCCAATTAAGAAATAGGTAGAGGACGGGACTTCCTAAGATGGCGGCATAGGTGAATGCACCGTACAACCTCGCACAACCAATCAAGGAAAATAATCAGAAATCTACACATCCAAACACAGCCAGATCTGACAGAAAATCATATTGAGAGGAAGTCTGACAACCAAGGAATTAAAGAAGATACATTCATCTAGTTTGGTGAGCCAGAAGGTGCAGAGCGAAGGGAGAGCGCTCGGCGACCCCGCATCGAGCAGGTGAGCAGACGGCAGGTCCGCGGTTGGAGGGGCGGTCCCCACGGGGCTGCAGCACACCCAGACGGGGGCCAACTGAAGCGCAGTCTGCGCCCGGCTCATCCGGACCCAGCAGGGCCGAGAGACCGGTGGACTCAGCAGGTCTGCATTCGTGTGCAGAGAAACCGGGAGAGAAAGCAGGGTGCAACCCATCAGCATGGATTGGGAGCGCCTGTGGGGGTGGAGTCGGAGGCGGGAGGAACTCCCGGCCTCACAGGAAAGTTTGCTGGGGAGACCCGCGGGGGATTCGAGTGGTGCAGCCCGTCCAGCAACCCTGGAGCAACCCCCGGAGCCAGTGCGGGGGGGCCCCGAAGTGCTTGCAGGAGGCAGTGTGGGTGCGGAGAGCGGAGAAGGCGCCATTGTGCGCTCAGGTCCCGCCCCCAGAGGCTACGTCCCAGCACAACTACCGGGAACTTCCCTGCACAGGGGAATACCAAGACTCCACCCCCCTTACAGTAACAGGATCACCAAAGGAAAAAAAAAATGGCCCAAAGAAAGGGACAAATCAAAACCCCAGAGCTAACTGACCAAGAGATAGCCAACCTATCAGATGCACGGTTCAAATCCCTTGTAATAAGGTTGCTTTCAGAATTCGACGAAAAATTAACGAACTTGCTTGAACAAATGAGGAGAGATCTGCAGGGAACCAATAGAGATAAGGAAACTGGGACTCAAATCAACGGAGTGGACCAGCAGATAGAAAAAAAACATCCAACCAGAAAAGAATGAAGCAACAAGAATTCAAAAAATGGAGGAGGGGCTCAGAAACCTCCAAGACATCTGTAAACATCCCAACATGCGAATCATAGGGCTGCCAGAAGGAGAAGAAGAAATCCAAGGAATTGAAAAAATATTTGAACACATAATGATGGAGAATTTCCCGAAGCTAGCGAAGGAAATAGACTTTCGGGAAGTCCAGGAAGCTCAAAGAGTCCCAAAGAAGTTGGACCCAAAGAGGAACACACCAAGACACATCATAATTACATTACCCAAGGTCAAAGATAAGGAAAGGATCCTGGGAGCAGCGAGAGGAAAGGAGACAGTTACCTACAAAGGAATCCCCATAAGACTGTCAGCTGATTTCTCAAAGGAGACCTTGCAGACAAGAAGGGGCTGGACAGAGGTGTTCCAAGTCATGAAAGGCAAGGACCTACATCCAAGAATACTCTATCCAGCAAAG